>MU183365.1:166529-206478 GCA_016904865.1 Pissodes strobi | reverse complement strand
CGCTTTGTTGTTTGTTAGGTTAGGAATGGGAAGCACACACCACGCCATCATTCCCTTGGAGGCTGTTTTTCAATTTACTTTATCGGGGTTTCGTCTTTTTTCTGTTTAATAATTCAAGTTATTTTATACGATTACCCTAATATTATTTGTGATACAATGAGGATCAGTTTTTTGGTAAATCGTTGAAGGTTGTTTGTTGTTGTTTTGTGCAAGTTCGTGTACGTGTTAAACTGATTTTAGTTTATTTGTTATAGTCCCTTATGTAACAGCAAGGTATGTTTGTTACTCCCATTAAGTAGTCCAATTCCAAAAAGATCCCATCTAATGCAAAACAAATCAAAAAATATGAAATAAATATTCAAAATCGAGTTTAAAATATATATAAAACTAATAATTCAAAAAAATATTAAATACATATTTAAAACATATGTAAAATAAATAATTCAAATATATATAAAATAAATATTTAAAACAGATATTTATTAAATATTTAAAAATCTGTCACGCAAATATTTAACAAATATTTTTTAAAAATATTTATAAAATATTTTGTGCTATCAGGGTATGCAAGAAAAAGTAAGCAAAGAACAAAGTTAATAAATAAACATTTATAGAAAGCTGAAGAATGTAATCGAAAGAAAAGTAAACTATACAAAATCTAAACAAAATTAGTAAAACAGAACTGAATGAGAAGTAGGCTTAACGTTGGCAAGTGAAAAAACTTTTAACAAGTGAAGAAATAGAGAAGTAAACTATATAAAAACACAAAACAAATAATAAAAAAGAACTGAAAATAAAATAATTAAATGATGAAAATGAACGCGAATAAAGAGTGTAAATGTACAAAAAGGAAGTAAGCAAAAGACCATCGCAATAAATAAAATTTCCAAGAAATTTGAAAATATGTCTGCAGGAAGAGTAAGATTGATAAGAACACAAAAACTTATAATAACGTAAAATTATAAAAAAAGTAACTTAAATGATAAAAATCAGTTTAGATGATGATCAATAAAGAGAAGTGAGGAGAAAATGTATGAACGTAATCGAAACAAGCGTAAGCTAGATAAAACACAAAAAGGTAGATAAACATAGAATTTAAAACACAAAAATAGAAAAAGTATAAATGAAAAGAAAGTAAGTTAATTGTTGAAAATGATGATTAGAAAAGTACAAGAGAACAAAGTTAATTATAAGGTTCAGAGCAAGTTGAAAACATAATCAAGGAAGAGTAAAATACATAAAGTAGAATTTATAGAAAAGTAAGTTAAATATTAAAAACAACGCATAATATTCTGATTACAAATATATAAGAAGCATTAAGTAAGCATAGGACAATGTTAATAAATACAGATATAAACAAAGTTAAAAGCAAAATAGAAAGAGAAGTAAATTAAATAAAATGAATTAAATACTGAAAAGATGGCAAATAATTATTGGAAATATACAAAAAGCAAGTGAATAAAAAACAATGTTACGTTAAGTTCAAAAAAGTTGCAAATATGATTGAAGGAGAAGCAAGCTTGATAAGGACACAAAAAGATATAAAAATTAAGAATTAATAGAAAAGTTAGTTATAATTAAAAACAAAGCAGATAATGATTGCAAATATATAATAAGTAAATGAATACTAGACAAAATAAATAAACAAACGTTCAGAGAGAATTCAGGAACGCTATCGAAAGAAGGGTAAGCTAGATAAAAACATAAAAAGTTGCAGAAATATAGAATTTCACTTAAAAAGGTTCAGAGAAAGTCGAAAAATCGAATGAAGAGTAAGCTAGATAAGAGCTCACAAAACAATATTAAAAATATAGAATTGAAAGATAAGCAAGTTAAATGTTAAATTTTAAAAAAACAACGCATGTAATTTTTGTAAATACACAAGAAAATGTTAATAAATAAAGAATAAGTTGAAAAATATTATAATCGAAGAAAAAGTAAACTATAAAAAAAAGCCTAAACGAAATTAGAAAAAGACAGATTTGAATGAAATGTAAGCTTAACGTTAGCAAGTGAAAAAATAAACTGCAATAAAATAAATAGAGAAGTAAACTAGATAAAAACAGGAGACAAATAAGAAAAAACTGAAAATAAAATAATTAAATGATGAAAATGAAGGCAAATAATGAGTGTAAATATACAAAAAGGAAGTGAACAGAAGACAATGGTAATAAATATAATTTCAGAGAAGGTTGAAAACATGACTGAAGGAAGAGTAAGCTTGATAACACAAAACTTATAATAATGTAAAATTATAAGAAAAGTAAGTTAAATAATAAAAAACGGTCTGGATAATAATTTCAAATATGCAAAAAATAAGTAATGAAAAGACAAAATCAATAAAGAGAAGTACAGAGAAAATTTATGAACGTAATCGAAAGAAGCGTAAGCTAGATAAAAACACAAAAAAAAATGTAGATAAATATAGAATTTCACTTGCAAAAAAAAAATAATTAAAGATTTAGAGAAAATTGAAATATATTATAATCGGCCAAAGAGAGTAAGTACTTATTGAATGAACAGAACATAAAGTTAACATGGAAAAATTGATAATACTATGAAGAATTTGATTCGAGAAAACAGAAGTAGAATGGAACACTTGGAACATCATGTCACAACTTAGTAAATACATTGCACACAAAAATCAAATACACAGATAGAAGGGGAAACGAGAAACATTGTTGCATATTATATATCATACAAATTTGTAGAAAGAGCCACCAAATAAGGATTGCAAGGAACGAAAGAGGGAGTGAACGTGAGCAATGGACAAAGCAAAAGTTTTGAGGAAGTTTAAAAATAAACTAATTCGGGAATAATAAACTAATTCGTATCGAATTTTTTCCATAATTATTTTTATAGTTTTACTTTTGTCACCTAATTTTAAAAGAAATTAAGCTGAAGCAACATACAAATGCGGTTTTTATGTGAAACTGAACTTTGATCTAGCGTCATTGGCAACAGTGTTGGTTCGCTGAATTCTCACTGTGACCAGCTATTGTCTAATTTCAGGTTTTTCCTAGGTGTGGCGCATATTTTTTAGTTTAGGAAATAATAAAGTAATTTGCTTCGAATTTTTCCTTTAATTGTTATTACAGTTTTACTTTTTTCAACTAAATGCAATACACATTAATTATTTAATAAAAATTCGGGTTTGTATGTGAAACGGAATTTTGATCTAGCGTCACTGGCAACAGTGTTGGTTCGCAGAATTGCCACTGTTGCCAACTGATAAACAAATTTTTTGATTTCAGAATTTTTCTAGGCGTGGAGCATATTTTTCCTTTAAATTTGTCAACTAAATGCAAGACAAATTAATTTAAGGCAACATACAAATTCGGTTTGTATGTGAAACTTAATTTTGATCTAGCCTCATTGGCAACAGTGTTGGTTCGCCGACTGCCATTGTTGCCAACTGATAGACAAATGGTTTGATTTCAAGATTTTTCTTGCAGTAACACATATTTTTTTTAGTTTTGTGACTAATAAACTAGTTCGTATCGGATTTTCCTTATAATTATTTTTATAGTTTTCCTTTTGTCAACTAAATGCAAAAAAAAAAACGTTAAACTGAATTTTGTCATTGGCAACAGTGTTGGTCCGCCGAATTGCCACTGCCACTGCTGCCAATCAACTACTAAAGTTCTTTCAACTTTCAAAAATTCTTTATTCGACTAATTTTCTTTAAAATACCTATGTAGGCAATTCTCAAAATAATATGCTCGATAGGTACTCTACGAACCGAAATAGCTCCGGGATAAAACGGCAGCGTTTCGTGTACATCGTCTATTTTTGTCTAATAAATAAACAAACAATGAAAAGAGGTCACGGAAATATAAATGCCTCTTGTTCGTTCTCCGTAGGCCGCGATGAGAAAGGAGAAAAAGTAGGGGAATTATGTGCTTAGAAGTTCATTGTGGAACGGGACAAACTGCACGAGTAAACCAATTAAAGTCGACCGGATAGACCGAATAAAGCCAAATATGACGCCCTGGGACTAAAATGCAGCGGAAACCAGCGAATATTTTTTTGAAAGAAAATGCCGCATTTTTTATACTTTTTATGGAACATGTTTATGTAGATTATTTATAGTTTTCTCATTTATAATTTTGCTATCTTCATACTTTTCTCTTCTTTCGAACTGTTAAGGAACTTACTTACGACAACTTTCGAATATATCAATGCAATAATTATTCCGCGTAAGTTGACGTAATTGACAACAGCGCAATGGAAGGCTGACTATCGTCTCGTAAAGTATGTATATCAAAGCAGTGTTGTCAAATTTCGATTGTCTTTGCCCTTTCTAGCGTCATCCCTTTAAAGTTTGACCGCGTGTAGAAAAAAAATTAAAATATGAACAAACAAAATCGAAAACTATAAACAATTATTACTTTCTTGATCTGCAGCGAAATACGCCAACTGAACTTCAATATGGTGAATTTTGCAATATTGGCCTCCATATTCGGCGAGTGTCGTTGCGACGTGGCCAGACGTTTCTATACTTTTTTTTGGAACTTGTTTATAGTTATATAGATTATTTATAGTTTTTTCATCTACAATTTCCTATCCTCATACTTTTCTCCTCTTTCGACCTGTTAAGGAGCTTACTTGCGACAACTTTTATATATAATAATATATCAGTGCTTGCGCTTAAATTTGGCAACAAAGCAAAGGAAGGCTGACTAACGTCTGGTAAAATATTTATCACCTAAGCATTGTTGCCAATCTTCGATCATCCTTTTCCCTTCTAGTCGTCAGACCTCTCTAAGTTAGACCGCGTGTCTACAAAAACAATTAAAATATTGCTTCAGATGCATTCTCGGATCAATCAGAACAATCGGATTCCGGAATTTTAAAGAGTAATGTTATCTTCACGCATAGCCCTCCACTTGCTTCGCTCGCTCCGGGGTGCAACCAAACAGAACTAACCGAACTATCAGTATCAGTATGGAAGGGGTGGCCCCTAGCGGGCCTTGCACTTAGGCCACCAATTGGACCCGTTGTGCCCCCAGCCCGCATTAGAGAACCTCCAGGATGCCGGTCCTCCTTAAGAAAGCCCGCATCTCCTTCAGACTAACACGACGCACTGAATCTGGCTCGATCGACGTCACGCCAAAGATTCTGAATCTTGCCCACGCAAAGGCGGGGCATTCCGTAAGTAGATGGTATGGAGTCTCGTCGTCCTCCATGCACCATCTACACTCCGCCTCCTCTGAAATTCTCAGCAGGGTCAGGTGCCGTCTAAGCCTACAGTGCCCGGTGTAGAATCCTACCAGGGCCCTGCACTCCTTCCTAGGTAGACACAACAGCCCCTTGGCGAGACTCTTCGCAGGCCCATGTATCATGAGCCTCGTCTGTCTCATCCCCGGAGCCGTCCGCCATACCTCCTCCGCCCGACTCTCCATCCAGGTCTCCAAAGCTCCTTCGCGGACACACTGGGCGATCCCCACACAGGGGTCAGGCCCCAAGTATCCGCGTGCGAAGCCTTCTCTGGCTAAGGCGTCGGCTGTCTCATTTCCCGGTACACTCGAGTGTCCCGGTACCCAGACCAGCGTGACCTTTTTTCGCTTTGCAAGTTCAATCAGCCAGCTTCTACACTCCCTTACCAACACAGAGCGCGTACGGACCGACTTCAGCGCCATGAGTGCGGCCTTGCTGTCAGAGCAGAAGAAAATCCTCCTGCCAACGACATTGAGCCTTAACGACTCCCAGACCCCCATCATGATCGCAAAAATTTCCGCTTGGAAAACCGTAGTGTGCTCGCCAAGTGAGGCGTATAATTCCCGCCCCAGAGCCTCACAGTGCGCACCTGCTCCAGACAGTGTTCCCATTCTGGACCCGTCTGTGAACCAGACTAGCCCATACCAGGTTCCCATCCTTCCCTCCGTCCAGTCCTCCTTTGTAGGGAAGAGAAAGTTTAGCCCCTCGGGGAAGCCTATCTCAAGAACCATCGCGTCACCTGGCATACCCAGGATGGCTAGGTCCCCAGACAGGCCTCGCCATAGACCACAATGGCCCCAGCAGGAGCCATTGTCCCTCCACATCCCCACGTCAGCCAATCTCATGGCCGCCCTGGCTGCCTCGTGCCTCACCCGGTCCGTCAACGGGGGCAACCCCACCAGCACCTCCAGGGCCCTTGTGGGTGCCGTCCTCATAGCCCCGGTGATGCAGGGGCATGCAAGTCGCTGTAATTTGTCCAGCACTAGTCTGGACGCCATTTTCATGGATCCTGACCACCAAACAACCGATCCGTGCATGAGCATCGGAGCGATCATCGTCCTGTATATCCATAGCATAGTTTTCGGCCCAAGTCCCCAGGTCCCTCCCAGCGCCCTACGGCAAGCCCACAGGGCACTGAGCGCCGCCGCGGTCTTGAGCCGAATGTGTTCCTGAAAGGTCAGTTTGGAGTCCAACCAGACACCCAGATACTTGACGCATTTCTTCGCCACAAGAGGGGTCCCTTCCAACGCGATATTGGGAGAGACCTCCAACTTCCTTTTTCTGGTAAAGATGACCATCTCTACCTTGCTGGGATTCGCTATGAGTTCGTTATCCCTACACCACTGTGAGAACCTTGTCAGTGCTTCCTCCAGAAGCCTCTGCAATATTCCCACCTCGGTACCTTGTGCCATAATCACGACGTCGTCTGCATAGGCCTGTGCATAGACCCCATGCTCTACTCTCAGGATACGTAGGATCTCGTCCACCACTAGGCACCACGGGAGGGGGGATGGAACCCCCCCCTGAGGACATCCCCGCGATGACTCAACCCTAACCACCTCATCTTCCAGCCTAGCCTCGACCCTCCGCCCAGTGAGCATGGAGCGGATCCAGCTCGTTATGACCGGACCCACCCCCGTTCGCTCCACCGATCGGCAGATCGAGCCCACGGCTGTATTATTGAAGGCTCCTTCAATATCCGCAAACACGCACACCGATAGCCGTCCGCCTCCCAGCCCCTCCTCCAGCCTGGATACCAGGTGGTGAAGAGCCGAATCCACCGACCTGCCCGTTCGATATGCGTGCTGTTCCGGACTCAGAGGGGCTCTTAGAGCCACCCACTTTCTAAGGTATCGGTCCACCAGCCTCTCTAGTGTCTTCATCAAGAAGCTGGTGAGACAAATAGGTCGATACGATTTCGTATCGGTATAGTCGTTCCTTCCCGCTTTGGGAATGAACACCACTCTGCTGTGTCTCCAGGGCTCCGGCACGTACCCATGTGCGATAGAAGCCCTGAAAAGGTCCATTAGCGGCGTGCTAAGAAGTCATCCGTCACGCTGCAACAGCGCTGGAAAGACCCCATCCTCACCTGCCGCCTTAAACGGGGCGAAGGTCTCGATCGCCCACCTTAGCCTATTGTAGGTGACCATCTTTTTGGCAGTGCCATAGTCAGCTCTAATGCTGAACCCGGCCCCGCCATCACCTCCCCGGCCCATGGCTGTTGAGCCTGGGAAGTGTGTGGTCAGTAGCTGGTGCAGAGTATCCGCCGGTGACGACGTATAGCCTCCACCTGGCTTACGGACACTGCCCAATTTGACGAGTGGATCCCTTGACAGCACCTTGCAGACTAGCAGCGGCCGGGGCTTGGGATACCCCTCCACAGTAGGCCCTCCAGGCACTCCTTCGCGATCCTCTCAGCTCTCTTTTGTACTGTCCCCGGGCCTCTTTATATAGGTCCCAGTCAGTATCCACCCCGCTGTGTCTGGCCCTATTAAAGAGCCTCCTCAGCTGTGTCCTAAGGTTCTCCAGAGTGGAATTCCACCAAGGAGTTTTCCCTTTACTGTGCCGCTTAGTCACGGGGCAGCTGCTTGCGAAAGCCCTGGCCATCGATGATCCTATCCACCTTGCGGCGTCATCCAGCTCATCGGAGGCCCGGTACTTCCTCGGCATGTCCCTTAGACGCCAACTTAGCTCCTCCCTATAGAGGTCCCAGTTGGTTGCTTTGGGGTTCCTAACTTCCTCAGCTCTCGCCTAACCCAAACTAACCCAAAATAACCCAAACTAACCCAAACTAACCGAACTAACTCAAATTTATAAAAAGAAACAAACATAACCTTAAAAATAAATAAAAAACATCTCTTGTTGCCGACGGGAATCTAACCCGAGTGATACTTATCACAAGTACAGAATCTGACCACTACACCACGAGACCTCTTGAATGGGTATTTCTGATGAAGCGAAGTGCGCACGCCTCGATTGTTTTGATTGCTCCTAAAATGCATTCTGATTCAACTCAGGGCGATCCAAATTCTCGCAGGATTTCTCAACAGTGTTGCCAAAGATAAAAAATGTTCTTCATTTTGAAGAATTTTATACCACTGTTTCGTTTCTGGAATAAAATGAGAATATTTCAACGCGAAGAGAGCTCAATTACAGCAACAAATAACAATATATTTAATACAAACATTTTTACCTGAAATCTATAAACTACAAAGCATAAGGGAATATGTCCGAGCGGCTTATTAAAATCTTAAAAAGAAATTAGAAATATGTCCAAACCAAACTAACTTATTCAGCGACCAATAGCATAGACTGAAAGATCTGTCCCAACACTATCAAACTCTGTTTATTATCACAATCTGGCAACCCTTTATCCATCTGTACTTGGATGCTTTTTTTTGTCAAGTTTATTCTTTTATATTCTGAATGAATATTTTATTCATATTTTTTTTGTCAGTGTAGTTTTCGCTAGCAGTGCTGTATAATTTTCTAAAAATGTTCTGCGTGATCGATAGCATCTTGTTTTTGAAGTGAATACTTCTTTGATTTCATGAGCGTGATTGTTCAAGACCCTTCACGACACGATATATCCATACCACAGTCCTCTTATGAATCATAATTAAACCAATTGGAATTCGCAAGAGTGACAGTTAATGGGCGGAGCTAGATGTCATTTATAAAATCTGAAAAATGTGATTTTTGTGCATGCCTTGGGTTAGTTTAAGTTGGTTGCGCTCCCGAAGCAAGCCGAGGGCCATTCGTTTTCCCTCGTTCATCTAGCTCCGTCCATTAGATGTCACTTTTGTACTTCCGTATTTAACGTTGATTGCCACGCTGGGCGACTGGAATGTCAATTTCCATCTCGCCGTCTTCGATGTATTCTGTATCCAGTGCTCCCAGATTAGGCGCTTTATCACAATTTGGGCTACTTCTCATTATAGTTTGCCACAAATTGTTTTTCAAAGAAACGTAAAATATTTGTCTTGGATTACAACTAAATATACGTTAAATAGTTTACATCCCAAATAATGTATGAAACTAACTCTACCGACCCAGACGAGCCAAATCCGGATTGTCAGGACGAGGCAATTCTGCAAATTTGTAACAATATAAGGCCAGGGGTACAACATTTTTTTCCATTTATTTTTTACCATTGCGCAACCACCAACGCAAATTATTTAATATTTGGGCTGTCGTTAGCAGTTCGAGGATGACGCGACGATTCCTAAAATCTGGCAAACTGCCTGTCAGTTGGTAGCGTTCTTTCGACGTTCGACCGGATTCTTAATATTGTTCTTCGATTTTCGATTGATTTTTGGTTAATTTCTTTATAATATTAGTACTTTAGTGTGTTTAAATTGATGTGAACAATGCCGTCCAGATGCTGTGCACCAGACTGCGGTGGAAACTACCCGAAAGGACCTAAGGTTCATGTTTTTAGCTTTCCCAAATGTTTGGACTTAAAGACCTGTTGCTTTGGTGTAATAAGAGTGGGATTTATTTTGTGCTCGGGGTAGACTACTGAAGGGGATAGTCGAAAACAATCTTGAAATGTCCTACCACAGAACACCGAATCCCACCTATCTCCGCAGTGACTCGTTCCTGGATGTCGCTATAACTAGGGGAGCGATAAGAACCACACAGCTTCAGGAAATGAACACCTTAAACTCGGATCACTTTCCGATAAAGATTTGCCTGTACTGCAGGTTCGATATAACGAGTGACACCGTCATTTCGTACAGGAATGTTGATTGGAGGGAGTTCCGTGCGAGGTTAAACGAGCTAACTGTCGTTCCCGGACAAACAGAGACAATCCAGGAGCTTGAGAATGAAGTTGATAAGCTTACAACTAATATCCAGCGCATCCGAGATGCTATGTGTCCTAGGGTTACAATCCACCCTAGGACAGAATCCCTGCCGGAACCTATCCTTGAACTTATAACCTACAGAAACCGTTTTCGACGTCGATGGCAGAGAGATCGGACAGCAATGGAATCCGCTCAAATCAACGCACTGACGGAGGAGATCAGAGTAAAGATCCGTGAACACCGCGACCAGACATGGCTAGAATATATCAACTCTGTCAGTAGGGACGACGGCTCGCTGTGGAAGCTGGCCAGGCGAGTTCGCGGAGGTGGTACGCGAATCCCTGTGATTAAACACCGCGGTGTTGATATCGCGAGTGATCAGGGAAAAGCGGAAGCCTTCGCTGACAACCTGGAGGGCGTCTGCAGCGGGTCGCCGGATACCCTTCCTGTGCAGGCTCACTGTAGCTCAATTGTTGATACATTCAAACGGCAAAAATACCCCATCCCCCCGGCAGTGTTTGATAAATTGAGAGCAACGACTGCGGACATCCGCAAAGCTATCTGCCGTTTACCGAGAAATAAAGCTCCCGGCCCGGACAATATTCCGAATATAGTCCTGAAAAATTTACCCCGGAAAACACTAATTCATTTCATGCATATAGTTAACGCGGTAATCAGGCTGCAGCACTTCCCGAAACCCTGGAAGGCAGCGTGCGTCATACACATCCCGAAACCGGGTAAAGACCTAACTTTACCCTCTTCATATCGACCAATCTCCCTGCTGAATACTCTCGGGAAGGTAACCGAAAGACTTATCTTGCCGGGCATCAGTAGGGAAGGTGACCGGCAAAACGTACTACCCCCTGAGCAGTTCGGTTTTCGCGGCCGGCATGGTACCGTCATGTTGGCCGCGAAGATCGCAACTGACGTATATCGCAGCTTCAGCACTAAACAATCAGTGGCATTGTTACTTTTGGACATTGAAAAGGCGTTCGACAGGGTGTGGCACGAGGGGTTGCTTTTCAAGCTACTGGCGAAGTATAACTTCCCGCTTTACCTAGTTTCCCTTATCGCGTCATACCTTGCCGAGCGCACTTTCTTTACCAGAATAAACAAACACTCCTCTGCGAGCAGGCGACTGCGAGCGGGGGTACCACAGGGCACGGTATGGTCGCCGCTGCTCTTCAATCTTTTTATTGCAGATATCCCGTCTCATCCCAGAACCAATAAAGCCCTTTTTGCCGACGATACGGCAATTTACTCCTCGCATCCCCTCGCTGAGGTGGCGAAATTAAACCTTAGCGATCACATGAACGTGCTTGTTCCTTATTACGAGAGGTGGAAGATATCTCTCAATGCTAGCAAAACCGAGCTAATCGTCATCACGCGTAAACGCAAAGATATCAATGTCACGCCTCTCGTAATAGGGAACACGCAGATACTGCCAAAACCACAGGTGAAATACCTTGGCATTACCTTTGATAACAAATTAAATTTCAACCGGCATATCTCTGCCATCATTGGTAAGAACGAGGGTGTCAAAGAGGGACTGGGCTTGTTGGTAGCGAGCAGGTCTTACCTGAGCCCTGCCAACAAGCTCATCCTTTATAAGAGCATCGTGAGACCAGCGTTATTCTACGCCGCTCCGGTGTGGTGCTCGGTGGCTCGTACTCACAAAAAGAAATTGCAGGTACTGCAAAATAATTACCTAAGGGCGGCGTACTCCTTGACGCGGCGCGATCGAGCTAGAATCGATGACTTACACGCGTGGTCCGGCGTTGAATACGTCGAGGAATATATTGATGGCCTCGCGTGTAAGTTCTTCGATAGCCAAATCAAGGGATCGCTGCTAACTGCGAATATAGCAGACGTGAGTTACGACCCCGGGCGCCCCATCAAACACGGCACGATATACCGGGAAACGACCCTTTTTTACAAGCAGCTAAAGCCGCCGTAAATTAAAACAAAGTGTAAATATTGTAAATACAAACTATTCAACACTTAATTCACTTTCCTACACCCTCAATCGCATTTGAGTTCTAACCACCGAAGCATCCATGTCTCCGCGGCCTGATCCGTGGGGCTCAAACAAAGTGACCTGATGTTGCTATAGTAATACCGGAGCAGACTTCGTTGCTAAGTCTAATCTTGTATATTTGTATATAGTAACCATAAGTTCATGTTGTACATACATATTGTATTGTCCTTTTTAACTTCTGTGACTTTGCTCTACGCGAGCATTTAAGCAAGGTTTTTTCCCAGTTTTCCTTGCAAAACAGACCTTGTAGCAAAATTACATAACGTAGAACGCACTCTTTGGCCAACTATCAATTAAGCGACATTGAAGGGGTCACCCAAGTAATGATCGAACAAAGAGCAGCACCGCTTAACCTAGTTATAGATAGCTTACCACCTAGCCCCATCAGGGTGTCATGCCCTGTTGGCCAAGACGCTGAACAAACAGCATCGGGCGCAACAACAGGCAATAGTTAGTTAGTCACTAGCGCACAATGACATATATAGACTAGGCATTGCCGTTGTACCATAGTAATACCAATAAACTTATGTCTATGTCTATTTTGTGCTCGCCGGCCGGTTCATTGTGTACAGGGTTATCTAACGAGGACTAGACAAGGCGATTTTTTGACTTTCCCTGTACTTTTATTAAAAAAAACTGAAATAGCCATTTTATGTAATTTTCTCCCGCGAATTCGGATAAAAACAATTGAACATCAAATAAAAGTGCTAGGGGTCACTTTGATAATTTTTTTAATGGAATATTATATTACTACATTTTTGTACTCTCTAGAAAAATCTACACATTTTGTGTATAATATCCTATAGCTATCTTTAGCTGTTTACCAAATATTGACAGTTGAAAGTCGGGCATTTTGACACTTTGACAGGCTCTAAAATCTAAACCGCGCGAGATCAAAGAAAACGGTTTGCACATTCCTATCTTGGGTTTTCATAAGCTATCGAATGATAGTAACTTTGAATTTAACAGGAGGTTTATAAGTTCCGGTTAATTTTATCCGCAGGTTAAATTCGAAGATACTGTCATTTGATAGTTTATGACAGATAGATAGGAATGTGCAAACCGTTCTCTTTGACCTTGTGCGGTTTAGATTTTAGAGCCTGTCAAAGTGTCAAAATGCCCGATTGTCAATATTTGGTTAAACAGTTAAAGATAGGTATAGGATATTATACACAAAATGTGTTTAGATTTTTCTAGAGAGTACAAAAATGTAGTAATATACAGGATGTACTATTTAAAAATATATCAAAGTGACCCCTAGCACGTTTATTTGATCTTCAATTGTTTTTTGCTGAACATATCCGAATTTGCGGGAAAAAATTACATAAGACGGCTATTTCAGTTTTTTTTATAAAGGTACAGGGAATGTCAAGAAATCGCATTTTCTAGTCCGCGTTGGATAACCCTGTACAGCAAATTTATAAATTTTGTTCCTGTTAGCTAATTTTGGGGTAAGTGATATTTAGTGTAATTATGCCTCATAAAGGCTGTAATGCAATGTTTGCTATATGCCTCATTTTTATAAATATTTGCGTAATCATGCTCCATTTTACCTCATCATAACACTGTAAATTCTATTTGTAACAGATTGTTAACAGATCCCCATATTGATGTAAGACATTATTTTACCTTTTTAACACTGTTCATCTACTAAAATGTATTTTTAACAACTGGCTAATCAAACCTGAGCACGCATTTTTCCATTCCGAATTTTAGACAGGCCAAAACTTCAAAAATTAGAACGAGACAAAATATTAAAACATGGGTATTCCATTAGTTTAAAGGCTCTTTTTCCATCATCTATAGAAAGGCAACGGGTTAAATTAGCTCTCAAAATATTTAATCCTTTTATTATAGAGGCTCTGAAAGGTTTTGTTAATAATTTATCACATGCATCAGTTATTTAAGTGGATATTGATATCATATTGTTTTAAAAAAAATTAAGTTGTGAATTTTGCAAAGAAAATTTAACTTTAAATGAACCTTGTGTTGTAGAAGATTCTTACAATTTAATTAATTCTTTAAGTCGTGCGGCTCTTTTATATCCTCGTGAACAAGTAGTGGACGTAGTTTCATTAGCCTATATTATATTTATTTTAAAAAAACTGAGTAATGAGTTTGACGACACATTTCTAGATACTGACTCGCAGCCTTGTTTTAACCGGAAGCCCTTAAATATTATTTATGTATGCATATGCATATGTAGTATGTATTACGTTTCAAACTGCATATATATAAAAAGATAAATTTACAAAACACAAGTTTTTATTATATTTTTTCGACATTTGTGCATCTAAAATGTCTACTTAACTGTGAAATTTTAAAAGAAATTATTGCACATTTAAATATACGCCTGTAAATAAGTTATGGATGGATAAGTTGGATGACGTCACGCGTAAGCAGTCAGGCCTAGTTGTAGGAGGTAATGAGCCGATAGGTTGTATTGCACTGGCTCAAGCTCATCATCAGCAATTTGCACCATCACCATCACCGCTTAGGAAGCTGAAATGATTTCGAGGCTAATATCCAAATATAATATTATCATAATTTTAAATCCAAAATGATACGGGTTTTCAAACTACTCTAAAATTAGCTCCATATATATTAAATTGATGGAGGTCCGAATTTTTAATAGTAAATAAATCGATTTAAAATAGTTAAAAACGCATCCATGCACGATTTCCTCGTCCCGTTTCTAACACGTGGAAGCATTTAGGTCACCATCAACGTTGCATCATCTTTAACGAGGTCATGTGATGTTAGCGCCATCTTGGCTACGAATCCGATTCGGTTTGTTGTTTCTAGTTGGGATGGATAATGCTGAATTATCAGGAAATAATGTATCAAAGAAGTTTGGCAACATCTGTTTAATAGCAAAACCCATGCTCGAACGGAACCGGAAATTGGGGTGTTAAAATAATTCGAATTAAAAGTGCATGGCTCTGTGGGCTAAGAAATGAGTTATGGAAATGTACAAATCCAATTATTTTTTTCAAAGAATTGTCGCAAACTAGTCACTAAATACATCCGCGCTCGAAGCGGGAATGTCGATGCCTATTGTGGCCATCCCATATTGCAAACAGCTAAACGTGCTCCACCTAATTTTTAAAACGTTAGCGCAAACCATTAAGTTCGGTTATTAATTAAATCTGCTTAAAATTCCAAGCCTGCTGATAGGTGCTTTTGAAAATAAATATTTTTCCCACTCATATTAGCCGGGTTCGTTTTTGTCATCTTTTTCCTCGATTTGCTCTGAAAATTTGACAGTCACGAGTTCTGTGTATTTAAAAGGAAAATCCAAGTCACGTGCCTGTCAAAATGTTAGAGCAAATCGAGGAAAAAGATGACAAAAACGAACGCGGCTATTTTATAAATTAAAAAAAAAACAATGTCAACTGTCATTATTTCAAATTTAAGTCAGCCGAACGCATCCAAGCTCGAGGAGAGGATGCATTTAGTGACTTGATTGCAAACCACGGAACACCGCTCCCCATGATACAAAGAATAACAGGTATGATATTGCGCACGCCAATATCAGCTGACTCGCTCCTGTCGACGTCACAATGAGAGTTGCCGCCATTAAAATCCACCGGTTTACAAGGGGACTTTCATGATATTTTAAGCTTTGTTTATTTTGCCGTGTATTTTGTGGTGATTTGTCAGCATTTTATGAGAGTTGTGACATTTAAGTTGAATTTGGAGACTCTTTAGTGTAAAAAAACTTAAAACAAATCAGGTTATTAAAACTATTTTGAACTATTAGTTAGTGTGACTTTGTGTGGACAATAGTAACTTATTTTGTTGTTTTAAAAGCTATAATATATGAGGTATCATAAACAATTAATTATTGAGCAAGTAATTACGACAACATTAATTTGTGATTTTTTGCATTTTTAAGGTTAGTTATAAACTACACATATTAAAAATGCGTTGTGCTGTAGGTGGTTGTCTGAGTGACAATCAGACAAAACGTGCTGAGAAATCTGTAAGATGTCATGCTTCTCTCAAAGACAATATTGTTGAAAAACCATGGGTTACTGCTTGTTGCCGTAAAGACCATTTTAATACTAAAACCTCGAGAATTTGTTGAAAATATTTCAAGTCAGAAGACCATGAAATAAATTTGCAACATGAATTGTTGCAATACGAACATAAAAAAGGACCCAGTCTAAAGCGCAATGCAGTACCTTGTCTTCATCTGCCAAAATCAAAAGATTTATCTGTAAACCAGGTAAAAAGACAGGAGAGGCTTTCGAACAGAGAATCGAAGAAGTTTGTGGAAGATATCATTGCTCAGTGCTAGTGCAACAATGGATTTTGTGGATTACATATATAAAACATTGGATAATAAACAATTATTTGTAACTGTTTTTGTAGATCTGCGAAAGACTTCAGTACTGATATTTTACCCAATGATTGTGGTGTGCCGCAGGGCTCGGTTCTGGGGCCATTAATCTTTTCACTATATGTATTTAATTTAAGATGTGCAGGACTTATGGCACGGTACTTTACTTTTGCTGATGATACAGCTTTGGTATACACAGGTGGGGAAGTTAATGCATTAAATAGGCTTGTAAATGATGACCTAAAGTTGTATCTGAACTGGTTTTACAATAAATTAAAAATCAATACTGACAAAACAAATTTCTAATATTAACATTGTTGTTGTGATGTACGTAAATATAACACTAAGTAGGTCCCAAAATAACATTTGCAAAATAATGACTAATACAAATATAGGCTTAAATGTATGTGCAAGCATGTAAATCATACAGTAGAGTACTGGAAAATATTAGAAATCTTATTAATTATTTTCTTTATAAATTGATAAATGTTTACATTGATAGTAAGGAGTTTTTAAAAAGAATCCTTTTTAGAGTTGGTCAGGCAAATACGAGATGTACAGATTTGTTATTTATGTATGCACCTAGAACTAATCTTTATAAAGATTCTCCATTGATAAGGCTGTGTAATAATTTTAATAGGTATTGTAGTATTGTATTTCAGTTGAATTGTTTAAAAAACAAATAAAAGGAGAAATAGATATAAGGATATGTTCCTAGTTTGTAGGTTTAGTTTTTAGTTTGATTGTATCTATTATTGGCTTTGTAAAACTTGTTGATACAAGAATAAATAAATAAATAAATTATAATGTTTTTATAAAACTATTTAAGTGGTATCTAAATATTAGTTAGAATCTCTCCGACACAAAAGTTGTAATTAGTATGTTCGAGGCTAGAGCTTAAAGCACTGATTAGAGATTTATATATTTATTGTATTGTAATACTGAGTTGTATTAAATAAATGTTATAAAAAAAAATAAATAAAAAGTTTGTCTAAAAAGCCTTGTTTTATTTTTTTTGTCATTTTTAAATAAATACAATTCCGATATGAGGAGATAAATAAGTAGATCTTTCCATCTGTGAAACAAAACCAATCCACTATCCCTTCCCTTATAATATCAACTATATATCTATTATAATACCTTATATTTCTTTATGTTCCCTGCTATAATCATCTATAATAAAGTGTATATAGTAGCAACTCTGCTGAAATGTCAATTAACAAGAATTTAAATTATTCTATAAATTTCTTTTGATAAAATCTTCGTTGCTAAAGATTTGTTTCTTATTTATAACATTTCTATGCATGCTATCTCTTATATGTGCATTCCATATATTGAACATTATTTCTCAATTTTGATGTATATTGATTATGTATTTAGTTTATTAACAAATCAAAATACCTTTCATTAACCTAAATAAACCCAAAACAGTGATATATTAATAGCGTTTTTATTCAAATATCTAATAATCGTCAATTAAATATAATCAATATAACAGTTCTTATGGCAACTATTTCAGATAACTCTCATTGTGACGTAATGCGCGAACTCGACCGAATTGGGCACTCGGGAATATCATACCTGTTATTCTTTGTATCATGACCGCTCCCTAACTAACTAATAAAAAGTTAAGGGGCGCCTTTAAATAATTAAATGTACCGACACCCGGCACCGTCACCATTCCGTTTAAAAAAACGTAAATTTATAAATTATATTAATAGTTTCATACCCCAATAACACGCAATTTTGAGCCTTGCCTACGGAACCCTATAGCCCTCCGTAGCCTTGCCTCAATAAATTTTTAAAAATACACCTGATTTGTAGGCAACCATTTATCAATGTACCTACACATTACGGCTGATGACTGTCTAATCTAAAGCTTCATACTCACTTGAGCGAATGCTGCTTATTTTTGACAGATATTCTTACTTTTTCGCGACTTCCGCGTCCGCCAATTTTGTTCAAGCCAAAACCAACAAATTAAGGTTGACGATTTGTTTGAAATTAGATTTCAAGTCCTTGGCCAGACAATTAAAATCCAGAGGTAAGAAGGGGCAGAGATAGCCTGTCATAGAAAATATTGTGGATATTTTATAGAAAAAATAAACACTTTGTAAGCACAAAAGCCGAAGCGTGAGAATCCGCTGACACAATATTAACAGAAAAATTCGCGGCAGAAGTTGAAAATTTTCACCGCGAATAATAATAAGCCTGGAAATGTGAGTAAATAGTTTATTGAAATTTTTAAATATATTTTCAAATTTTGGGTACTAGTTGAGTCACCTGTTGACTGCATAGTGAAGTTGTAGCAAGTAATAAAATATCACGGTTCTATCCTAATAGGGATCTATGTACCGACATACAAGTAGTTTTCCTGTCTGCTTGTAGATGGTACTCACGTCGTCGTAGTTGCCTTAAATTTTTAACGTATGAACATTAACCTTTTAAGATCCTACGATCCTAAGATACGCCACTATGCTATATTAGTCTCAGATACGAGAGGCTAAATCACAAGTTGCGATCCGTCAGCCGGGGTGTTATTATGGCTTTGCATAGACCTCCGCTCGCTTCGCTCGCTACGGGGCTCAAACAACAAGAAATAACCAAGTGCTAACCAAACTAACCCAAAATTAAGAAAAAAAGGTAATTTAATAAAAAAGCGTCTGCACTATGTGGGCATATCTGAAGTGAAACTTCTTAAACTTAAACGCCCTAGCCTTATACATATCGTAACGGATTTGGTTAAAAAGTATTTTTTTTTTAAATATACCACTCAATTAACGAAAAGCCATAAATGAAAAAAAATATATTCATATATAATATCACAAGAGAAAAAATTTTGTCGGCAAAATTTTCGAAAGGTATGAAAGTTTGTTGCTTGGCAATTTTGCGAATGATATTTTTGGTATCAAAATCACGAGCCGTCAGGCGAGTGATTTTGTCAAAAATGTCATGAGCGAAATTGCCGAAAAGCAACAAACTTGAATAAAACCTTGAGAATAATTTTGTCTACACAATTTTTTCTCGAGTGGTATTCGTCATGACTATTTCACGAGAAAAACTAGACAATGCACCGTATTAACAAACAGAAGCTTTATTTATTTGTTAACAAAATTAAATGTACAATTATTATTTAATGACGTTTGGCAAACTCACAATAATAGTTATACCAGACACCTTTCTGATGGACCTGTCATAGTTCTGTCACTAAAAAACCACTCAATTAACGGGCAGATAGTAGTTTTGTCAGTAGGAAACGAGCAGTTGCTATGACGTTTTACCAGTAAAAAACACTCTAGTGAAATAGTCTTCATAAAAGTTTGGCTTATGTCTTGACAAGGTAATAGAGCAAACCCCGTATTTTTACTTGTAAACTAACAAAGATATCACAATAAAATATCGTAACGCATTTTCGTTCCGCTGCCAGCGCGGCAGACCGAGGCCTCTCGTCGTGTCGCGACCTTCAAATTTTACTCCCGGCGCGCGTTAAGAAGTTTCACTTCAAAAACAATAAACAAAACATCTGTCGCGACCGACGGGATTCGAACCCGCAGCGCAAGAATGAATCAGAATCAGAATCATTTATTTACAACTTTCAAGTGGTATATAGTACAGGCTTTTATCTTAATACTAAAATGTTTATAACATATATAGTTCGCAATATTTCCTTACGACCTTAATCGAAACAGGACGCGATACAGCACCTCATGGGTTGGCTGCGTGTAAGCCATTATTTAAGATAAGCCGCACTGTCGTACTGTTGGCATTTCTTTCATTCTCTGGAGCACGCTCCTTATATAAAGTTACAATTTTATGAATTTATACAACGTAGGCAGGAAAGGAAAATTATTTAAGGCTTAGTTATAATATGTCTATGCTATTTACAGAGGAAAAATATATTTACAAAAAACCTCTTTAACTTTTCTTTGGCATAAAATTGGTTGAATATATATATATTTACATATTTACATTCTGTGTGCTGGTTTTTATTTACATGGTTAAGTTCGAAACGATAAGAATTAAGCAGTTTGATAAATAAGTCCTAAAAAACAACAGAAAAACTACTGTTTTTACGGAACTTTGGGAATTTATTTTATTGTTAAGGTGGAATATGTTGTTCATAGAAGAGAGATAGTTTTCTATATACAGGACCGTGTTTGATATGGAAATTGGGGTCAAACCTTGTGTTGGCGATTGTATTTGTTTCATTTGAATTATGAATCCGGTATCTGTAAAAAGTATTAGATATTTTGTCAATATAGTCGCTCACCGTTTCGATTTGCGTCATATCATGCAGTTCTTTTATCTTGGTATATCTAGGAGCCGAGAAAACGCCTCGTAAAAAACGATTTTGGAGGATTTGGACTTTCCTTTTTAAATAGTTTGCAGCCGAGCACCATACGGGAGCACCATATAGCATTGCCGGCCTTATAATGGCTTTGTAAATAGTTAACTTGTTAGCCGGACTGAAAAAAGATCTTGGTTTCATAAGTGTATGGAGTTTTTGGCTAATATAGAACGCTTTGCGGATAACTTGGGCTATGTGTTTGCCAAATGTCATCCCCTTATCCAGGGTTATTACCAAGTACTTGACACTTGGTTTGGGGTTAATAATTTGGTTTTGTACTATTAGTGGTGTTATGATTCTGTTTGTTCGCTTCCTGGTAAAGATCGCCAGTCCAGTTTAGTCTTAGCCGCGTTTATGTTTATTTTCCATTTGCTATAATATGGAAGTAAGACGTTTAGATTAGTGCTGGCAACCGAAGACGGTTTTTCGGATAGTCGGTTAACCGGTTTCGGATTATCCGCGGTTTTTCGAAAAACCGAAACCGGTTAACCGGATACTCGGTTAACCGATTACCCGATTTCTCGTTTAACCGATTAATCGGTTAACCGAATAACCGGTTTCTCGGTTAACCGATTATTCGATTATCTAGTTACATGGCACTGGGCCACCGGGTTCTCAAGTAATGGTAAAAAAGATAGAAAGTAAAGTAAAAACTGAGTATTTGGAATCGTAACATACCACATACCTACTGGACGGTGATTATATTTGGAAATGCTTTTAGAGGGCGATTGAAAAATACTATCTACCTTTAATAGAATACCTTTATATTTATTTAAGTTTTAAAAAATTGTAATATTTTTTCTGCTCAGAATTTATATCGATTGTAATTTGTAATAAACAATATTTTTAATTTAATTATTACCTTGGGGTTTATTTCAATAACGACCAAAAACTGGAATAAATTTGGTTCACTAGAATTTAATGATTGTGCCCTAATCGGAAGGGAAACTGAACTAATGGAAATATGCTTAAGAACAAATTATAAATTATGTTTAGCCTATGATGACTGTGTATTAACCGATTAACCGGTTATCCGATTAACCGGCTATCCGATTAACCGGTTAACCGGTTATCCGGATACCCGGTTTTCACTATTATTCGAATACCCGGTTTTATCCGAAACCGGTTTTTAAGAAAACCGAATAACCGGTTTCAACTTTTCACGGTTTTTGCCAGCACTAGTTTAGATGGTTACCTAATAAGTATTTTGTGACCTGAGCATAGTAAGATTTTGCTATAATTGCCATATCATCTTTATATAATGAAATAGACGTATTAGGAAATCTAGGTATATCCGAGATGTATAAATTGTAAAGTTGCGGCGAGAAAACCGTCCCCTGTGGGACACCGGCTTCAATACTTTTTATGCTTGATATTTTGTTGCTAGTTTTAACACAGAAGGTTCTGTCTGACAGGTATGAGGCAACGATGGAGGTAAGGTACATTGGCAAGTTGAAATCAGCATATAGCTTGTACACAAGTCCATTATGCCACACCCTGTCGAACGCCCTCTCAATATCAAGGAGTAACATTGCTGAGTTTTGTTGATTATTAAAGCCGTCGTATATATTTTGCGAGATTTTGGCTGCCATCAAGGTTGTGCTAAGACCCGGTCGGAAGCCAAATTGTTCTGATGGTAGAATATTTAATCGATCAATTTCACTATTAATTTTTGGGAGAATGATTTTTTCCGCCGTTTTTCCTAGATTACTAAGCAGAGATATAGGTCTGTAAGATTGAGGAAGACTGGGATCTTTACCCGGCTTTACGATCATAGTTACTAGTGCGTGCTTCCACGCCTTGGGAAAATGTTGTAATACCATGATAGCATTTATTATGTGCATATATTGTATGAGTGCCTTGCGTGGCATATTTTTGATCATTCTATAGGTTACTGTGTCCATGCCTGGAGCCTTGTTGTTTGGGAGTTTTTTAAAGACTGATAGTATCTCAGAGGGGTTGACTAACAGTTTGTTCTTGATTTTTGGAGGAATTGGATATTTCTGTGCTTTGAAAAGTTTTGCGGCATTCGTTATTTCTATTTGAGAAGGGGTCGTGTCAGGGACTTCGCTATGAATTCCTTGCAAAAAATCGGCGAAAACCTCCGCCTTCTCGTCGTTTTTGAAATGGAGTATCCCATTTCCGTCTACTAAGGCAGGTATTCGTTCATATTTTTTTCGGAGATTTCTCGCAATCTTCCATAAAGAATTATCACTTGTGCCCAGTCCATTTATATATGACATCCATACGTCCTGTTTGTGTTTTTGAATACGTTGTTTGATTATATTAGTAAGTGCATTTGTGGACAGTCTGTCAATTATGGCACGTTGTCTCTGCCACCTTCTCCTGACTCGGTTTCTGATATGAATGAGCTCTAATATATCATCAGGTAGGGATTCTGCTATGGGTTTTTGTTTAATTCTCAGGGCCAGTGCATCGCGCACTGTCTGCATATTCCTCGTCAGAGTCTGGACTTCTCTTTCCAGTATTTCAATAGATTCAATCTGTCGCGAAATACTCGTCAGCTCGTTAAGTCTTTCTTTGTGCACCCGCCAATCCATGTTCTTGTATGAATACACCCTTTCATATTCAGTATTTAAGACATTTTGTAGAGTCATTGCAATTGGCAGGTGGTCAGAATTCAACTCATTGATGGCAGCCAGCTCCGAAATATTGTCAATTCCTTTATTCACTGCTAAGTCAAGGTAAGACGGTCTAGCATTGGTTCGGTAGTAGGTTGGATTTTCTGTATGCAACAGCTGAAGTTCTGGACTATTTTCTATGAGATCATGAAGGATACGTCCGTTTCGGTTTGTATTGTGATTATTCCATGTGAAATGTTTAGCATTAAAATCACCTATTAATTAAAAGTGCGCGACAATTGTTAGGAAAAAATGCGATTAGATCTTCTTGTGTGAAAGGTAATCCGGGGGGGCATACCCTCCGCTGATACACAGGTCGTATTCTATCTGAATGCAGACGTGTTCTATTAAAGTTTGGATGTTGTGTACCCTTTTGTATGATACGGACCTGTGTATCAGGCAGGCCACTCCACCTCCTCTGCCGTTGGGACGATCAGCGCGCTCCACGGTGTATCCCCGTACTTTTAGATTGTTGTGAATAGAGAGCTTCGTTTCGGTTAGAAAAACTACGTGAAAAAGATTGTCGTATAAAAACTGCAATAACTCGCCGGTTTTCGACGCGATCCCGTTGCAATTCCAACATAGGATATTAGCATTATGATTTATATTTATATATTAAAATTTTGTAATTCATGGGTAAAAAATCTTATAGATTGTTGCATTATAGCGACTTTGTCGCCGTTACAGGTTATTAACATATTTAGATAGCAGTCTAGAGCCTTGAAAAGTCCGTCGAGATTTACAAGATTATTAATTTCGTTTATCTTATTGTTAATTTTATTGAAATTTCCGTTAATGCCATCAGTACTACTTACATTCGGTCGTCTTTTATTGCTCAAAGTATTGTTTAAAGTGTCCGGAAAGTCACTTTCATAGCTTGATGTACCGGGTCTTACTTCTGGCTCTGGCTGGCTTCCTTTCTTAAGAGGGTTACGGTCTTTCTTCCAGGCTGGTTTTGCCGGGAGCGGTGCTGGCTTAAATTGTTGCTTCTTCGTAGTGTTTTTTGCGTCTAACTGGTTTATCCTATAGATGTAAACCGGGCATTTGACATCGATAGAGCGGTGATCTCCGTTACAGTTGACACATTTCAGTACCTGGTTTTCGCAACTCATAATATCGTGATTTCCTGCACATCGACTGCATTTGATTTCTCTCTGGCAATACGTTGCTGCATGGCCTAGCACCTGGCAACGCTTGCATTGTATCACGGGTTTTTCGGAATAACGATTTTCCCAGGTCACCCTAACATTAAGTAGCACTTTACATTCGTTATTCAGTCTCTTGACGGTGTATTGAGAGTCGAGAACAACTAAATATAACGGATTTCGGGTTTTCTTCATTGTGTAGATGACTTTCGGGTTTATATGTTGGGAAATTAGTTCAGCTTTTATATCTGTGGAACTAATCTCGCCATCTAACCCTCTTAAAACAAAAGCGTGAGTCTTCATTCTCTAAACTTCTCTTGAGTGTTTGCCAATCTTTAATAAATTCACAATAAACGATTGTAGTGTTTTTGGCATACTTAACCGTGAAGTTATTGATGTGTAGCTTCTTCAGATCCTCTGTTAGGGTCTTATGGTTATTAAACTTGCCTTTGATGACAATAGGCGGCGGCTTATTGTTTTTTTGGCATCGGTGCTTTATTGTCCTGTTGAGTGGTTCTGGAGGCTTTCCTCATGGGGTTCTTTCCCTTTGTCCTACTCTTTGGAGGCGCTCTAGTTATGGATGAGGTTGTGCTTTCCGCATCAGAAGTCTCGAGATCGACGTCTCGTTGTAGTCTGTTAAACCTATTTCGAATTTCTATGATGGGGACCTCTTCATTAGATATTCTGACCTTCTTTTTAAAAGACAGGGATTTAAATGGAGTTTTAAACCCGTCCTTATCTATGTTAGAGGCTATGCTTGTCGTGTTTTCGTCGACATGCATTTCGGTGTCTATGGTTGAACAGTCAGCAACAGGGCTAATATTCGGGGTGTCTTGCCCCTTTTTTTGTGCAGGATAGGTCTTGATGTCCGTACGTTTCTGCTTTTTGATCTTAACAATGTCATGAACATTTTGTAAATGTTCCATGGCTTTATTGAGGTTTTGAATAAAAGACTCAGATTTGTCATCTTGACCTTCTTTCTTCAAGTATCTCGAATAGTTATCACATACCGTACATTTGCCATGGTATATTGACAATTTCAATTTCACATATTTAATTTTGGCGACCGTGGCGTCATGGCTGCCATTCGTCAAGGATATTATGGAGGAGTCCGTATCGTCCCCCTCCATCGTTTTCCTTTTAAGTTGCTGGGCCTCCGTAGCCCGGCTAGTGTTCAAGTAAATGCTATTTGTATATAAGTATTCTTATGCAAAAAACGAAACAGTATAATAGTTCGTGCGAACCGCGGAGTATAACGGATTTAAAATACACGCTTTCGCTCGATTGATAAGGGAACGAAAATACCTTATTCCTACACAACGGCGGCATAGGAACTGCGCAAGAATGACAGGCAAGCACTCTGCCTACTACGCCACCGAGGCGTTGTAGAAATTCTGATAGAACGTAGAGACATGGATTCGTTAGAGGCTGACGGATCGCAACTTGTTATTTAGCCGCTCGTCTTCTGATTGGTGAATTAACGTCACTTTCACTTTATCTACGGTCGAGTCAGTTTATTTTACGAGGTCTAAAAGGTCAGATTCTGCGATTGGAACGTGGACGTCTCGCGTTCAATTCCCGTCGGGGCCAACACACGTTTTCTTAATTTTTTTTTTGGGGTTGTTTGTTTTTTTTTTTGTAAATTTAGGTGTTTAGGTTTGTTTCAATTAGTTTTGTCTACTTGCACCCCGGAGCGAGCGAAGCGAGCAGAGGGCCATGCGTTAAGAGTTAACAGTACTCTAAAGTGACGTTAATCCCACCAATCAGAAGCGCCTAATATGGCATAGTGGCGTAGGACTGTAAAGATCGTATTATGCTGAACAGTACCATTTTATAATTCAGTACTTGCATGTATAGTTTAAGTTGTTCTATTATTGAAAGAAATATTCCCAAACCATAACCCCTCTACCTTCTCGTTCCAGCACCGCCCAAGTCCTCATGCTTGGAAATATTTCTTGCAGTTACGAAATAACTTAAACCAATGTTTATTCCTCCTTAAATAATGCTTAAACTAAAAAAGGTACTAGCGTTAGCTGCACGAAATTTTCGACCTGCGCATTTGGCACAAGCCCAGTTATTGATTAGCGTCTAGTGAGGTCCAAAGTCACGGATAGTCCTGACCAATCAAAAGCAAGACGCTAGCGTATATCGGAATTATCTGTTTTTACGTTCTAGCGAAATTCCTACAACGCCTCGGTGGTGTAGTAGGCAGAGTGTTTGCCTGTCATTCCTGCGCTGCGCGTTCGATTCCCGTCGGTCGCGACAGATGTTTTGTTTACCTTTTTTTAATGTTATGTTTGTTTTTTGTTAATTTACTTTTTTTTTCTTAATTTTGGGTTATTTGTTGTTGATTAAGCCCCCGTAGCAAGCGGAGGGCCATGCGCGAAGTTAACAGTGCACCTTCAATTGCCTCGAACGCAGAACGCTAGCGTCTTGCTTTTGATTGGTCAGAACTATCCGTGACTTGGACCCCACTAGCGCCTAGTCAGTTATTGTTGCTCTAATATTTCAGTTATTTCACGTCACGCATGGCCATCAGTTCGCTCTGGAAGCACAACCAAAACTAACCCAAAATATGAAAAGTCTGCACATTTATATTATAGATCTCTACGCTCGATACAAATATGGGACCGGGTTCGATTCTCGTCAGATGGCGAGACATGTTTTGTTTGTTTTTTTAAGGTTATGTTTAGTTTTTAATAATTTACATTTTTCTTGATTTTGGGAATGCCTTGGGTTAGTTTTGATTAGTTTCTGTTGGTTGCGCCCCGTAGCGAGCGAAGAGCCACGCAAAGCTATAATAATACCTATTCTTGTTTCGCCATTACGCATGTCTGCAGCTTGACGCATGAACCATATGCGAATGCGACAATCCCATGAATAAAACATAGTACTTTACATAAAGATTATTTTCCACTGTGGAAAAACATATGAAAAAATTAAAATATTAGATATTAAATTACTTTACGCACTAGTGCGTAAAATAAATTATTTTACGCAGTGTACTAAATGTCAAAGAATATGTCAGATTTACTTACGCGTAACGAATCTTAGATGGTGTAAGGTGAGTATTTTACTCATTTATTCCGTCAAAGGTTGGTTGCATTGATTGTATAGGAAAAAGAGAATAATAAGTTGACCAATCACTGATCTATACAAGTGGTTTTATCTGAAGACGAGAATGAATATGAACAAAATGGCGAAAATGAAGACGTTATTTGTAACATATTGAGTTTAGTGGCTGGTGTTGTAGTGAATTGCAGCGTAACTGTGAAACATTATTTTGAGGAAGTTGTACCTCTTTAGTGTGATGAAGTTTTGAGTCGTAATTTTAAAACACGCTTGACGCGCAGGCGTGCACTTGTTACACCTACCCATAGGGAAGAGTAAATAGTGCAACCATATATATAAAAAGAATATATCGCGCATTGACCCTTTATGCAATGAGCTGGACGTGTAACCGACACAGAGAGATGGATATGTTTTCGCCGTATGTATTTCGCATAAGTCTGACTCGTTAGGAAACCGGTAGATATGCGCAAAATCGGATATAAACACGTTTATTGGCTACAGCGTAAGCATCGTTGTCTACGCTGACGTCGTCGTCGTCGCGGTAATAAAATAAAACCGGCCATGTTGAATATCGAATTGTGATTGCTTTGTTTGTATTTTGTTACAAGTTTGTTATTTTGGCGTTATCACAAGAATATTGCTTCCTATTCTCGTGGCGTTATATTATCGATTATAGAGCAAATTATGTCCTCAAAAATGCGTGGAAAGAAGCATTGCTATATTTATAATATGTAATCTTTACTGCATTCGTATACAATAATTTTATTACCGGAAATTTCCAAGTATTTAAACTACTCTTATTTGTGTTTTAAGTTCGTTATTTCAGTTGCTAATAAAAGTAATGTAAAATGTAGCTAACCAAATACAATTTAACCGTAAATATTCGTTTTGACGATAATGAAAAGTGGAATATGTTTTCTTCACGTGCATTCAAAACGTAGAAATTGCCTCCTAATATCTTATTGGCAAGAATTCGTGAAATGCGCAGTTCGAACCGGTTTCCCGAGTAGACCGACTTATGCCTAGTTCATATACATTCGTCCTTTGATCTTGGCTTCACGTAATTGGCATAATGCGCGATATATTCTTATTACATATATGGTTTTTACGTTCTAGCGAAATTCCTACAACGCCTCGGTGGTGTAGTAGGCAGAGTGTTTGCCTGTCATTCCTGCGCTGCGGGTTCGATTCCTGTCGGTCGCGACAGATGTTTTGTTTACCTTTTTTTAATGTTCTTTGTTTTTCATTAATTTACTTTTTTTTCTTAATTTTGGGTTAGTTTGGGTCAATCTTGAGTTAGTTCTTGTTGATTGAGCCCCCGTAGCGAGCGGAGGGCCATGCACGGTTAACAGTGCGCCTTCAATTGCCTCGAACGCAGAACGCTAGCGTCTTGCTTTTGATTGGTTAGGACTATCCGGACGCTAGTGGGGGCGTCTAGTCAGTTATTGTTGCTCTAATATTTCAGTTATTTCACGTCACGCATGGCCATCCTCCCGCTCTGGAAGCGCAACCAAGCAAAACTAACCCAAAATATAAAAAGTCTGCACATTTATATTATAGATCTCTACGCTCGATACAAATATGGGCCCGGGTTCGATTCTCGTCAGATGGCGAGACATATTTTGTTTAGTTTTTAAGGTTATGTTTAGCCTTTAATAATTTATATTTTTCTTGATTTTGGGCATGCCTTGGGTTAGTTTTGATTAGTGTTGGTTGCGCCCCGTAGCGAGCGAAGAGCCTCGCAAAGCAATAATAATACCTATTCTTGTTTCGTCATTACGCATGTCTGCAACTTGACGCATCAACCGTATGCGAATACGACAATCCCATGAATAAAACAGGGTACCTTAACTTTACCCATGTCAAGTAAATAGCATACAAAATTTTTCCCACTGCGGAAAAACAAGTGCAGAGCGCAACCTAAAGAAGTTTTCACTTGAAAAAAAGTTTTGTGTGTGCTTAAGACCACACGATAGAAGTGAAAACTTGAACATGCAGGGTCATCGTTTGTCAGAATTTCGATCCGAGCCTTCGTTGCAGATACGGGCGAAAAACGGATTTTCCCCAAAAATTCCCCCTTAAATTAGAGTCCCGGTCCCCCCGTATGGTCAAAGGTGTCCCCCATTTCGACCCCGTACCTCTTCCCGTTCTCCAGATATTAATTATTAAAGTTTTTTCTTCTCCCCCTTCTCCTGGCCAAACGGGGGGTTACTGGGTCCCGTATTCGTCCAGGATCTTCTTTTTACCCCGGATACATCCCCTGAAAATTTCGGCCCTCTACCTATACGGAACATGCCAGCGTTACGTTACATATCCGAGCGTGACGCGTGATGGCTCGGTCTCATTCAACCCCCACAAAAAATGCAAAACGCGCCTAAAAATAGTTTTCACTTCAATTAAAATATTATTGCATTAAATAAATTATTTTACGCAGTGCACTTAATGTCAAAGAATATGTCAGATTTACTTACGCGTAACGAATCTTAGAATTCAGCATGGAGTATTAAATTTATGGAATTAAGTGTGTAAGGCATGGGCGTAGACAGGGAGGGGCCCGGGGGGGGCGTGGCCTCCCCTGGGAATTTAACCGACTCATGACTTTTGTGTAAAAATTGGGCGTGCCCCCCCAAAATTTGCCACTACTGCGGCCTTGTCTACGGCTCGCCCCCCCTGAGAAAAAATCCTGTCTACGCCCATTTGTGTAAGGTGCGGTTTTACTTATTTATTCCGTCAAAGGTTGGTTGCATTGATTGCATAGGAAAAGGATAATAATAAGTAATAACCAATGCATAGGACAAGGTCGTTCAAACGGTATGATAAATAAAGTGACAAGTGGATCGCCGTAGTAAAATTATGCCACTGTGGATCCATGACGTCACTTGTATTCCCGATTCCACACGACGCGGCGTGACGTTGGCCGAATTTATAGAATTGCCCATATCTTTACGGACTTACGGTGAATTGCTTCCAACAAGTCTAGTGGTGCAGTGGTTTATATTCTGTGCTTGCGGTACGGCGACCAGGGGTCGATTCCCGTCGGTGGCAAGACCAGTTTTCTTTATTTTTTTTTAAGGTTATGTTGATTATTGAAAACGTGCGCCGAGAGGAAAATTTGAAGGTCGCGACACGACGAGAGGCCACTGGCAGCGGAACGAAAATGCGTTACGATATTGTCAAATATAATAATTCATAAAGCTACTAACTAATTATCACCCTGTCCCAAGTTTGAACTTGAAATTATTTAATAAACATTAAAAGCAAACTATAAACAACGCGAGCAGTCAACGGGAGCGATTATGAACCTTAAGCATGCAATGATCAGCAATTTTTCTAATATAAATACACTGGCAAACCTTCAGTTCGTCAGACTTAGTCTCACCGCCAGCTCCAGAGTTAGTCACATGACTGCTTTTGGTTCAATCCGCTCTTTGGTTAGTCACATGATTGCTAAAGTTCTAATCCTTTTCCTACCACAAACTTAGTTCTTGGTTAGCCACATCGACTGCTAAGACTAGGGGTTTCATTAACCACAGTAGAAAAGTCGAGTCTGTCAAAGTTCTTCGAGTGAAGTTTCTAAGTAGTCTGTCAAGTAGTTCAAAGTGTAGTGTCCAAGTGCTCTTAAATACCTTAACATTAAATAAAACGCAACGCAACATAAGATAAACTATATTTACAAAGCAGTGACCAAAAAGACCTATAGACAATTCATCAAACATACCTCAAGTCGAGAAAGCATGCGCACCTTAATAATTGGGTATAAGCTAGTCTCATTAAGTTTCTGACCAGTAAACGCTGTTAAAAACTCTATCGTTGGGTCTTTGACCAATATACATTGTTAATCTTTTCTCATTAAGTTTACCTAATATACTTTATTGTTTTTAAGTGCTTTCTTTATCTTCGCTTCTCACCTTACGTAAAGAATCCAGTATTACCATCAGAGTTACACCCCTGCACGCTGAATAGGGCGTGGCATCGCGATTCAAACGTATGATGACAGACCGGTGGAGGCATTAAGAAAAAGTTAAAAGAACTGTCATCACGATTACTCGCGACAATATTTTATTGTGATATCTTTGTTAGTTAACAAGCAAAAAATATGGGATTTGCTCCATTACCTTGTCAAGACATAAGTGAAACTTTTATGAAGAATATTTTTTTTTTCATTTAGGCCTTCCCTTTTGAAGTGAAACTTCAACACGCGGGGTCATCGTTTGTCAGAATTTGGACCCGAGCCTTCGCTGCAGAAACGGGCGAAAAACGTTTTTTCCATCAAAATCTCTTCTTAAATTAGAGCCCAGATCCCCCCATATGCTCTAAAGTAGCCACCCATGGGGCGCACCTCATAAAAATTTCGACCCCGTACCTCTTCCCGTTCTCAAGAAATTAATTATTTAAGTTTTTCTTATCTTCTTTTTACCCCGGGTACATCCCCTGAAAATTTCGGCCCTCTACCTATACGGGAACATGCCAGCGTTACGTTACATATCCGAGCGTGACGCGTGATGACTCGTTCTCATTCAACCCCCCACAAGAAAAAATGCAAAACGCGCCTAAAGAAGTTTTCACTTCAAAAACGCTTTTAGGGTAAAATGTGTATAAAGTTCTTGCTCAGAGCAAAAAGTGTAAATTATTGAACAGACCTCAAATGTGAAATAATTTGGCAGATGTTTTACATTTAGAGCTAGACCTAGCAAGACTCATCCTATTTACCGATGTCTTTGCGGTGCAATGAATTGCTGGTTCAGTGGTTAGATGCTGGACCTGTGAAATGGCGACCCGGGGTTCAATTCCTATCAGTTTAAAAAATATTTGTTAGTAAAAAGTGTTTTTTCTTCATTTTGGGCATGTCTTGGGTTAGTTTTGGTTAGGTCCTGTTCCTTGAGTCCCCGTAACGAACGAAACGAGCGGAGGGTCATGCGTTAAGTGGGCTAATTAGGTGCCGCGCAAGGTCTAGCTCCAAGTATGCTTTACTACGGCGATCCTCTGGTATAAAATGCGCCTTATACCAGTAGCTAACGCCCGACGTTGCTTAATTTCGGTGATCGGACGAGAACTACTTTCTACTCTTCACAAGCATGTAACTACCTGTGTTCCATCTCGTTCTCTAGCACTTCTAGCAGGCTAGATCCTACAGATCTATATATTCTTATTTTATTGGTCCGGCTGTTTCCGTTTCATCGAGTATCGAATCACTCCTCTTCTCAGCCGGCTAACGGCGCAAAGAATTTTTAACTTCAAAACCCCAAAAAATAAATAAAGGTATCATCTATATCACTCAAACCTATACAAAATGCTTTACTATATAGTTGCGAAAATATCCTAAACACTGTTCAGTCTCCATTTTGCATAGAAATATCTCTCCGTATCCAAAATACCATTTTTGAAAGTGAAAGTAAGATAATGTTAAATAATTTTTGTAAAGTAAATGCCTAGATCATCTATACTAATAATCTAGGAATGAAACGACTCGACTTGAGATCTATTGAATAGCTAAAAATACCTGATTTTTATTACGAACTCTTTTACATGAAAAAAAATGATATGACTAATGACATATAATATACAATGGTGCCACTTTCATTCTTTGAGATACTACCAACACCCCCACTATCTCAAAGAATTAAGACACCATTCCTAACTTCTGAACAAAATATGAATGCTTAATTCTTGGTAAACCCTTGGTTAATATATCAGCTACCATTTCATTAGTCTGCTGATGTTTAATAGTAATGACATTATTTGCAACACGTTCTCTAACAAAATGGTACTTAACATCAATGTGTTTAGACCTTTTGTGAAATACTGGATTTGTGACCAATTTATGTGCGCTCTGGGTATCATTAAAAACCGAGACAGAATTATTAAAACCTACTAACTCATTTAAAATAAATTATAGACTGCTTCCTTTGAGGCTTCACAAAGGCCTATGTATGCTGCCTCAGTGCTGCTTAATGCAGTTGATTTTTGTTTTAAACTCTGCCATGATATAAGCCCCCCTGATAGTTTAAAAACATACTCTGAATATTACTTTCTGTCACTATCATTTGCCCAATCAGAGTCCACAAATCCTTCTAAATTATAATTACTAACATTGATTTTTGAAAAACATAACTTAAAAAGCTTGGTACCTTTTAAATACCTAAGTACTCTCTTGGCACACTACCAATGATACTCTGAATAGCAATTATTGAACTGACTCAAGTAATAAACTGCAAAAAATGTGATATCTGGCCTAGTTAACACAGCTAAATACATGAGGCTTCCAATAAGTTTCTGATATGGCGAATTACTTAAGTCTGAATCAATATTTTCTACCTTTTTTGCCCTACATTCTATAGGAGTACTAACTATTTTACAATCATTCATGCTAAAATTTTTCAATACCTGATCTATATAGTCTTCTTGATCTAAATAAATGATATTGTTCTTATAGTCCCTAGAAATTTTTAACCCCCAAACATCGTTTGGCTTCACCTAGGTCCTTTATGTCAACTTCTGAGCCTAGCTTTAATTTTAAACATTCAACTTCTTTCAAATTATTTGAAAAACAAAAAAAATCATCTGCATATAATGCCACCAAGGTTAATTTTTATAAATAAACAACGCTCATATTTTGACTTATTATATCCCGAATTAGACAAAACTTCATTCACCCTAGCATTCTATGCCCTTGATGATTATTTTAACCCATAAACTGCCTTTTTTTAATTTATACACTTTGATTCACTGTTTTTAATAACAAAACCCTCTGGCTGTTTCATATAAACAGGCTGTTATAGAAAACCTTTAAAAAATGCAGTTTTTACATCAAGATGTATAATTTTTACATCTAACTGTACAGCTAAGCTTACCAATAATCATAAAGTAGAATGTCTCACTACAGATGCAAACACTTCACCATAGTCAATACCAGCTTTCTTTACACAACCTTTTGCCACTAAACGTGCACGATATCTCACTTCTCCAGTGTCACTCACTTTTGTTTTGAATACCCACTTGCATGGTACAACGGTGGACGAATCTGGTACACTATCGATAAGTTCCCAGGCATCATTAGCTTCAAAACACTTGACCTCCTCTGTCATGGCATCTCTCCATAGTTCAGCATCTGCCTTAGACATGGCTTGCTCCACAGACTCTGGATCACCATTTAAACAGATACCAAGATCTTGTAAACATGCATAGGTTACATAGTCCTCAAACTGTTTTGGCTTTATCGTCCTTTGAGACCTCCTAATTTCACAGTTTTCTGTTTGTAGAGTGTCATCAGGCACTTCATCCACAAAATCTTCATCACTTGTCGAGTCCACTGTCTCATAATCTCCATCTGAGTCAAACTCTGGCAAAATCTCATTGGACGAGCCTTGAGACAAGTCTTGCTGATTTACTTCAGCCCCCACTGAATCAGCTGATTCTTGAGGTTCGTAAAATAGTAATTGGGATGGGATTCGTATAGTGATCGTCAAGCTATACGGACTGGATTTAGCGAGGTCTCCAGGTTAATTGAGCCCGCACGCGTTTAAACCGTTTACCGTGTGTTTCACTGTTTCACTGCTTTCTTGCTGGTAAGTCTGCTTTGTACTCAAGTGATACCTAGTAAAGACTATTATAAGTCTAGTGCCCTTTCGGACCTGGAAGACGAAACGAATAGCAATGCGTCTACATCGAACGCAAGCGATAAAAACAGAAAGATGCCAAGCAGGACCTGCGCCCGCATTAAAAAGAAAGCCCAAGCGGCACTAAAGGCAAAAGTAGGCCCACCACCCCCTGGAAGCTAAAAAGCGCACGCCGACCTTCTAAAGGATATGCGGCAAATGCAAATAAGCAAATTCACGATTAAGTACGCGCGCAATAGCACTATATTTTATTTTGAAGACGAAAAGGACTGGGCCGTCTTTAAGAGAGTGATGGACAGCGAGAACGTGAAATATCACAGTTAGGCTGAGAAAAATCAGAAGACTAGGGCCTTCGTGATAAGAGGGCTAGACGGCGACATCCCGGTTAACGAAATCAAGCGTTACCTAACTGATGGGTACAAGTATAACATAAAGAACGTCTTTGAGATGAAAAAGACCAAGGACCCGCTGTACCTAGTAGTCACTGAGGCCACAGTAACGCTCAAAAAGATTCAACAAGACATAGGGTACATCATGAATATACGTATATCATGGGAACATAGACGCAATACAAGGCCCATCTTGCAATGCAGGAGGTGCCAGGGTCACGGGCACTCTATGACGTACTGTAAAAAAGACTTCAGGTCTAGTAAGTGTGCCCAGGGCCACGAAATCACTTCCTGCAACAACAACGAGGTGCGGTGCGCTAACTGCGGAGGGACACACAGGGCAATCGATCTCGAATGCCCTGTTTACAAATATAAATTGGAACAGCTAAATAGCAGTAACCAACCACCTAGGAAGTACGTTCCAGCACCCGCGCCCGCCACGCCGGCCTGGCAGGGGCGCGGTCAACCCAGCGGACAAGGCCAGGGTACAAAAGGAAGAGATGGACGACAGCAACCTCAGGAACAACGCCCCCAAGGAGCGCAAAGACAACAGGAAGAAGAGAACCCTAGAATACAGTACGAAAGAAATTTCCCAAATACTCTGAGAGCCCCGCAACCCACGCCAACCGCGCATCTTAAAACTGCAGAAAGCGGGGTAAGTGGCAATGCAAACATTATGATCACTAATCTTTCGAATGTCGTAGCCAAAATAAACTCACTTGTGAATGTCTCAGAATTATTTTTTGTTCTAGATGAGTTTAGTTGCATGCTTGAGGCATGCAACAATGACAAAGCGAAGATCCTACAGGGAACCATTCAATTCTTCTCTGTAGAGATCTTCAAACATGATATATAAATGGTGTCCCAATGTCTCTGTTTAATATTGTATCCTGGAATTGCAATGGTATTCGTAATAAACTTGGCGAATTTAAGCATTTCATGTATACGTCCCAATTTCAGATTGTTTTCTTGCTCGTATCTCGCATCCCTCGAGATTTCAAAATCAAAGTGCGAAATTATTCTATCGAGCGCTTTGATAGGCCAGCAGGAAACGGGGGAGGCGTGGTCTGCCTGGTACATAAGTCACTGAGATATAAAAGACGGACCCGAATAAGGTCGGTCATTGAACACGTTAGCGTCAAGCTCGATGGTGGCTTGTGTATCAGCGGCGGGTACGCGCCCCCTGACCTGCGTATCTCACAAGACGACTTGGTCGAATTCTTACAACCGGGTACCCGCTCTATACTGATTGGCGACTTTAACGCTAAACACGTCGTCTTCGGCGACGGTTACTCTAACCAGAAAGGCCGGGTCGTCCGCACCTTGATTGAAGACAATCTGGAAATCCAATACCTTAGAACTCGTGACCCTACACATTATAGAGGACGCCGGGTACCTTCATACTTTGGACGTGGCATTTGCTCGAGGAATGGCAGGCGCCTCGGCGCCAAAAGTCATGGACGATCTCAACTCGGATCACCTTCCAATCAAATTGGATTTGGATTTGGATTGGAGGGTGTTTCGAGAAAGATTAAATGCCGCAACAGTCATTCCGAGACAAATTGATTCCGTTCAAGACCTGGAGAACGAAGTGAACTCAATTACCAGGAACATCCAGCGCGTCAGAGACGAACTATGTCCAAAAATCAGGAGAAGACCGTTTACGGAAACTCTTCCTGATGAAATCCTATCCTTAATTAGCTCCCGAAGCCGAATTCGGCGTAGGTGACAAAATAACAGAGCAGTAGGCGATCGGATTAGAGTTAATGAGTTCATTAACTCTAATCCGATCGCCTACTGCTCTGTTTTTTGTAAGATTAAGAGGGATATCCGGGCGCACAGAGACGCGACTTGGATGACTTTCGTGACTGGGCTCGGCACGGGGGATGGTTCTCTGTGGAAGCTCTCGAGGCAAGTTCGCAGGGGTCCGACTGAGATTCCCGCGATTCACCATCAGGGCGAGGATATACTGAGTGATCAGGCAAAGGTTGAGGCCTTTGCGGACTTTCTCAAGGGAATACACGGAGAGATACCTGACACCGTGCCATTGCACGCCCAGGAACGGGCGTGCAATGGGACGGTGGGTGGGCGGATAACGCCGTTCTTCAACCACCCTTATCCAATCCCGCCTCCTGTGGCCCGGAAACTTCTTATTACCCCAGCCGAGATACGCGATGTTCTTAGCCACCTGCCAAAGAATAAGGCTACGGGACCTGATACAATCCCGAACCTTCTCCTCAAAAACCTCCCCAAGAAAACCCTGATACAATTAATGCATATTGTAAACGCTATTCTGCGCCTGCAACACTTTCCTAGCTCATGGAAGATCGCGCGAATAGTGCTGTTCCCCAAGCCCGGAAAGGACGCCAAACTCACGAGCTCTTACAGGCCAATTTCGCTGCTCAATACGATGAGCAAGCTTACCGAGAAGCTCGTACTATCCAGGATTAATATGGCCGCCCTGAACCTCTGTGTTCTTCCGGAGGAACAGTTCGGCTTTCGCAGCGGGCATAGCACAAATATGCTCGCTGCGAAAATAGCGTCAGACATTTACAAGTGGTTCAATGACGGGCATTGCACTGCCTTGTTACTCCTGGATATAGAGCGCGCGTTCGACCGGGTATGGCACAACGGCCTTTTATATAAACTTTTCATCACGCACGAATTTCTGCTGCATTTGGCAGCGTTAGTTGCATCAAACCTGGCCGGGCACTCCTTTTCGGTGCGCATAAATAACGCAAATTCAACCCTTAGGCCGATCAGAGCTGGCGTCCCACAGGGAACAGTGCTATCTCCGCAGCTATTCAACTATTACATAGCAGATCTTCCCTACCATCCTAACACATCCCTGGCATTTTATGCTGACGACCCAGCCCTATATTCCAAAGCCCCTAGCGCACAAGAGGCGGCTGACAACGTCAGTGCCCATATGGCACATATTACATAATTTTTATACAAATTGGAATATCCGTCTAAATGCATTAAAAACTGAGCTTGTGCTTTTTACTCGAAAATACACTAACATTGACATGCACCCCATCCTGATAAATGACACCCCTATCCTTCCCAAACCCAAAGACCTCGGGATCATGTTTGATAAGAGGCTGACCACATCGCATACATAAGAACTAAAAATCTTATCGTGTGGGAAAAGCTGAAACCTCTTATCAGACATGGTTCCTTCCTATCCCCTGGAAACAAAATCATCCTGTACAGGGCAATAACCAGGCCCTTCCTGATGTATAGTGCACCGGTTTGGTGCTCTGTCTCTAACACTCAAATTAATAAACTGAAAGCCTTGCAAAATCTTCACCTAAGGGCAGCGTTTTCGGCGGGTCGCTATGCCAGGACTGCCGACTTGCACGCATGGGCGCGTATTGAGTACGTACAAGAATACGTGGATAAGCTCGCGTGCAAGTTTTACAGTTCTGAAATTCGCGGCTCGCCGAAGACAATTGACATCGCAGACGCTAGATTTGACCCAGAGTTTAGAGCCAAACACGGGCCCATACATCGGAGAACTACCATCTTTTTCCTAGAACCCAGACCCCCGTAACTAACCCCATCCCTAACCTTTTAAATTTCTCTTTTCACTCTCAACCGCCCCTGCTGCATGGCGGTTAAACGCCAGGCAGCAGGAGCACAGAAATCAAACGACGACAAACGAGTATATCTGTCGCCACTAGCCCGGCGGCGGGCCCCGCCAATCAGGTTCGCTTGAACATGGTGGACGGGGCTTGCTAAGGGACCTGGCAGCAGTATAAATATAGCCAGCTCAGTAAATCGCCGCAGTCAAGGAACTGCAATCATACCATCTCTGTGCTCCGGCAAGGGCAGAATGGCCTAGCATCGCCAAGTTACGGTTATCATTGCAATTCATCCCTCACCAGGACTACCTATTTATAGGTAGCCCATCACCTGTGTATGTCTGAATGTGTGAATGTATGTGTGAGTGTACAACCTAGTCAACCGTGACATGGAGTTTTTCTGTCTGTTTTTCCTATATTCACCCTCCCTCATCTTTTTATTTCCTACAAACCTATCCACTAGTTCCATTGTTATCTGTCTGTAATCTTTACCAAAGCACCCTTGAAAGGCTACGCCTAAGAAAGGTAGTTGACCACAGCATTGCCACTTGTCTGCAAGCATGATTCCGGGCGAACAACAGCCCAGTTTTCGCTTGCGTGTGCTGCGGGGTTCATGAAGCATCTGCTCACAGATGCATGCGACTGCGTATGTTACGCGCAAAGTTACTATGCAGAATCATATATGTAGGCTTAAGTGACTTGTACCATACTTGTCCTTAATAAATGTTAAATATATATA
>MU183365.1:129730-163708 GCA_016904865.1 Pissodes strobi | reverse complement strand
TGACGTTTTAGATCACTCTTGCATTTTGTTTTATACGAACAATCTAAGCAGTGAAACCAGTAGTGATCAGTAGGCTTATGAATTATGGCATGCGCCTGTAAATGATTTTTGTGCATTGTTTTATAGGGACACTCTGGACATTTATGCCAACCTATTGTGTTTTCGCCTTGATGCTTAATCTGGTGTCTCTTGAAAGAATCGTTTCGAATGGTTCTATATGGACAATCCGAGCATCGTAACCACTTAACATTTTGGTGAGCGGCAACCTTATGTGTAATTAGGTGGGATAATAGATCACGTTTTCGCTTTGCTTTAAACGAACATTTTAAACAATGAAACAGTTGGGCTTGATCAGCAGGCTTATGAATTACAGCATGCGCTCGTATATCTCTTCTCTGGATTGCTTTATAGGGACACTCTGGACATTTATGCCAATCTTTTTTGTCTTTGTCTTGATGCATAATTTGGTGACTCTTGAAATAATCCTTTCGAATGGTTCTATACGGACAATCCGAGCATTGCAACCAGTCAATATTACGTTTATCAGCACCTTTATGTGTATTTAAGTGGCTTTCTAGATCATTTTTTCTTTTTGTTTTATACGTACAATCTACGCAGTGAAACCACTGGATTTGATCAGCAGGCGTATGAATTATGGCATGCGCCCGTAAATAACGGCTGTGCTTGGTTCTATAGGGACACTCGGGACATGCATGTAGTGTAATTTGATCCTCAGGTTCATCGGAAAACCTGAAAAACATAAAAAGCTTTAAAAACAACTAAGATCTAATTATGTAGCATGTTTAAACAGAACGCTATCACATTAACAAGACGTGTGACAGAGTGCAACATAAAAGCATTTTATAAGACCATTTCAAAATATCAATCTTTCGAGTACAAAAGGTTTTATTGAAACCAATCAAGTCGTTTAGAAGAAATAAAATAACGCATTTATTGCCACTCGAAATAAATATTTAATTTTTTTGCAATGATACAGGGTGGTTATCCATATTTTGATCTTAAATAACTCGTAAATGAAAAAAGCTATCGAGTTGCGGTTTTTACTGAATAATTTCATTTTACTGAAGGTTTTTTTTTGAAGTATGCACACAAAGTAATATTCTTTTGCCACATATGAAAGTCAATATGTTCTTGGAATAACGTCAATTCCCTCAGTTTGAGAACTCTTTTCTGAGGTGAAGGAATACTTCTCTCCACACAAAGTAATATTCTTTTGCCACATATGAAAGTCAATATGCTCTTGGAATAACGTCAATTCCCTCAGTTTGAGAACTCTTTTCTATGTGTGTGTATATGTCATTTTATTTTGACAACCAAAAACAAAATGACCGAATTTAAGGTATAGGACAACACCCTGTATATTTTTTCAAAACCGCTTGTTCCTTCCCCATTTCAAAAATGTATTACAAGTTACAATTATTTTTTTAAATAGCTTGAGCTCCAAAAAGCTATACTGCATATCGATAAAAATTTCGCGGTTAATGTTATTTTTTGAGGAGTCGGCTATGGAAACAAATTCACATTGTGTCACACACAATGTTGATCACTTTTGACCAGTGATGTGAACTGGTAAATTACCGATAAATTACCGTGGTAATTTACTGTAATTTACCGAAAATTAGCAGAAATTGATTTCCGTAATTTACCGTTATTTACTGTATTTTGTAGTAATGTACAGGGTGATCCCCTATAATGTCTAATAATCTTAGACTAGGTAATAATATTAATTTATCTCAAAATAACTCGCCTCGCTGAGTTTTTAAACATATCCACAGAGACATTAAAAAAATTGAGTTCATCACAATACCTGTTAACATTAGCCGCTATCCTGTTAACAGGGCAGTCTAACAAATACCATGTACGACCGTATGGCGAATTTAATGAATTTACGCTGGACATTTTCCAGCCTGGCAATATGAACTTGATAATAGGGTAACCAAATTATGTTTAATATTCCCATATAGACCTAACCAGTGAAATATAAAGAACTTTAACAGCATTAACATTGGCAAAATCCTTACAAGATCTTTGGACAAAACCCAGCATTCTGTTTGCTCTTCCAACTACAGACTCAAAATGTTCCGAGAATGTTAGCTTCTCATCTAAGAGAACCCCCAAGTCCTTTACTACAAAAAGTTCCTTCAGTACACTATTTACAGAGTACTGATAATATCCTATGGTTCTTAATCTACTAAATCTCATGAAACAACATTTATCAACGTTAAGTGACGTCGTTTTTCAGGCACCAGTCGTAGAATGTGTTAATATCATATTGCAGCTTGCGCATATCCTTAACTGATGAAACGGTGGTATAGTTTGAGGTCGTAAAAAAAAATAAATAATCTGAACACAAAAGATTTCCCAGATAATTGATGAATAAACTAAACAAGAGTGGACCTTGGTGAGATTCTTGCGGCACGCCTGATGGCGTTAAAAATGGTTGAGATAAGAAGCCGTCGACCTGAACTTGTTGATATCTATGAGATAAGTATGATGCTATCCAGGCAATCACTGAACCAGATATTCCGTAGTCAGACAATCTGGAAATCAAAATGCTGTGGTAGACTGCATGGGTATCCAGGACATTTGCAAATAAGTTATTAATATAATTAGTGAAAAGAAACAGATTTGCGTCAACAGAACGACCTGATATAAACCCATGCTGTCGAGTATCTATAACACCCTCAAGCACACTAATCAGCGCATTCTCAATGAAATGCTTAAAAAGCTTAGGTATGGCCGATACAATACTTATTTTTTATACGCAGAAAAAAAGTATTTTTCAGTACCCATATAACCATACTTTTAATTTTTTTGGGACACTAAAAATAAATAAGAGAAGGGGGGAGATTATAGGGGATCATCAGGATCATGTTGTCAGCAATATGAATATACGTTCGGTGATTTACTGCCGGCGGCCGGTTATTAGCTGAACCAGGGATTTACTGTCGGCTGTCATTCACTGCCATTCATTTTGTTCTGTATTGCTTTCGTTTTAAAATTAAATAATATTTAAAGAAAAAAACAATGTTTTATTCACAAACAAATGAAACAACTCTTTGTCCTACACCGATACTTACACACACCGTAATTTCATTCCCAAGTGGTAATTACATGATTATGACAAGTTATTTTTTTATACATGTACATGCTTCTTTGGAAAAATAGCAATTTTTATTTGTAAACTAGTTGGACGTTTCCAAAAGACAGTAATATACACAATATACATTAATTTACGAATGGAAATAGCTATTAGTTTACTTGCAGTTTACGGTAAATTACGGTAAATTATTGTTATTTGCCAAAAATATATTACGGTTATTTACCAGAGTAATTTACGACACAAATTTATTACCACGGTAATTAACACTCGTAAATTACCAGCGTAAATAACCAAAAATATAAATTACGGTGTAATTTTACATCACTGCTTTTGACACATTCTTTTGAATTATAGTTACATATGGCTACGACGTATGTTTGTCCTGTTTGTGCTCGTGTGATATAAGTCAAACCAACTAGCAGTGGAGTGATCTGGTTGTTGTGGATGGCTTCTAAAAGGTTGCTCATCACTGTCTAGTCCTGAATTCGATAAAATGTTTGCCCTTACGAAAAGAACCGGGTCACTTGGGAATGCAATGATTGTAAGAAAAGTGGGGTTAAGCGACTCTCAATCGGATTTGGTGGTGGCCCAACTTCCGCCGTACGGACAGATACCAACTCTGCAAACGATACACGACCTGACAAACCATCAAATTCATCAGCAGCGTCCGAATCACCATGTGCTGGTTCTGGTCACAATATCCCAAGTGAGCAAGCCATTACGGAGCAAATAGCATCATTAGAAAGGAAGACAAGTGTTAGTAATAAGGATAAATTCTCCACTATGTCGCAGATGATAGGAATTCTACTAAATCAAAGTAATAAATTCAGGTCAGAAATTAACGACCTTGGAGAAACGCCAAAATTGAGCGAGAGGAAAGGCTTGACAGGTTAGAGATTCACGTTACCCGCCTGCGTGATTGTCTCCAGCAACTTAAATCTGTGCCTGGCTCTGACCCTAATCCAACAGATGACTAGAATCAGCAGCCGGACACATTTATTGAGATACAAGAACGATGTGTAAGATCAAAGAGCATCCTCATCTTCAATTTCCCGGAATGTGATTCAAAGTTAATCACAGAAAGGATCAACCACGACAGTGCTCATGTGGTCTTGGAAAAGATGGAGTTGAGTACCCAACAAGGTTTTAAAGTGGGATGCCATTGAGCAGACTTTTGTTGAGGTTAAAGCGGAAAAAAGTCATGCATTATTCTGATATGTTGGGTGTTACTGTGATTCCTGCTGTAGATAATATTTTGCCAAATAGTGTGCACCACATAGCTTACTATTTTAATATGGGACTTGTCGGTAAGTCTTTATCTTTTGATGAATTTTATTATAATTTTAAGTATGCAGATTATACCGCCATAAATACAATGTATTAGAAAAGCTCCACCACCTAAAAATGAAAAATCGGCTTCGTTGTTAGTTTAATCGATATCATCGTATTATACAATACGTCGGTATATATATACAAAGCACAAAGCCTACATTTGCAAAAGCACTTCGGCACCGATAAAGTCCATGAAATCATAATAATGAAATAAGACGTTCTGAAACATTGTTTTAAAATAAACTCAAACTCAAGCAAAGCTTTATTGTTTAAAACAAAAAATGTTGTTAACAAAGCTGTAGTAGTACAGAAGTATTCCTCTATGGTATAAAATGCCTTGTGAAGCAACATTTTTTTGACTTCCTTTCGAAAGAATTTATATGTTACAATCTTATTTAGTGACTGGGGGATATGGTTAAATATTTTTTTTACTTCGATAAAAAATTGAATTTTGTGTTAAACTAGAAGTAGGTATTGGTAAATATATATTCAGAGATGACCTGGTATTATTTAAGTTAATTAGACCGGGCTCCCCAGTGGAATCCCGTATGCAAAATATGCAGACCGCATTCTGATTTCTGATATGTGTTGTACTGATCCTATATTTCGACAAAAGTGATGTTGCCAGTGAGTATTGTGGTACGTTCTTTCTCCCCCTCCCCCGACTCCAATGCTGTCAACATTGTTAGTATATTTCGAAAGAGTATTGATTATAATCATAGGACTTTATCAAAAACGAATGTTTAAGGCTGTATAGAGTGTACATATATGTATCTGTACACTCGGTTATAAATAAAACACAACACAAGTCAGTAGGAACAATACGTTTAATTTTAATTCAAAAATAATAGAAACTAAAATTACAGTTAATTTAAAAAAAAACAGTGATTTATTTTGTTACAAATTTTGGCAATCATTGTTTACGCATTTACACAAAGATATACAGTTTGTGCGACAGTTAGATTGACATTTACATGGCTTTATTAAGGTATTGGGTAGAGATTTCTTTATCATTTGCTTTGGATAAAAGATGCCTTCTCGTAGCTCATAGCCGAATTGTAGCAAATCAATGGGCTGGAATATCGGTTCCGAAGAGCATTTTCATAGGTATACCTGTGCTGATGCTCTTAAACAATGTAAATACAATGCATCCGAAGTACATACCACTCGTGACAAATTTAAGTTAAATCCAATGTTTTGGCATATCAATTTGTGTCGAAGTTCATCAGCTGTTGTTTTTTGTTTGGAAATAAGATATGTGCAAACTTTTTCCAGGTCTTCAAATTGCTGTCTAGTCAATAGCCCATTACCCAAAGCAGGAAGTGCATCCTGAACAAAATCCAGCGACGCGGAGCTTAGCATTTGTCTTTTCGTTCCTACGCGACTAGTCGTATCACAACCTGTTAAAGAGTGCAATGCAGGTAACACATTACATATATTTTCCCCAAGAGACTGTGCGGCTAAATGACATCCTAAAAAACGGTTTTTCTTTGGTGATCCCTCAAACCACAATCCGCGGCAACCTAACTTTTCTAGTTTATGCCAGAAATAAATGCCTAACACAAAGATATCTGTGTCAGGACTCAGGATGATAATCTGTGAGTGTTTTTTCATTTTGACAGCATGAAATATATGGCAGAACATCCTTGCATCAGCCTCTAGGTGATTAGATTTCAAATCGTTAACTTCAGTGAAAGTTGAACCTTGTAATTTTAAACATTTTGTGGGGTCGTCAAACCCACCGCAAATATATAGCTCATTGTTTTTATTGACTTCTGTATAAGTGGGAGCATGTTTGCAAAGAAATTTCACTAGCTGTAATTTGTTTTCCGTACTTACAAAAAAATCTTTACAATCTGCAGGTATTTTTGTCGAAGGACTGGTTATAATCACTTGTTTTGGATTTCGTCCTTTACTTCGTAGCTTTGACTCCAAAAACTTTATTGACAAGTCATCATAGCGATCAAATACCACATCAACTCGCGCAACAGAAGGTTGAGTCAAAAGTATCATTATTTTTCTGAAAAACGCGGCTGCAAATTCCTCAAACGTAGAAAAGCTTTTGAGTTGTATTTGATGTACAAGTGACATACCATCTACAATATAAACTTTTGCATTATTATTCGAGCATATAATGTCTTGCGAAGTTATGTTTCCGCACTTATGTTTATTTTCAATTTCCAGAACCAAATTTGATTTGTTTGCCTTTTTATAAAAACCATCTTTATCAAAAAGAAATTTAGGGTATTCCAGTATTTCATGTGATGCCAATATTTTGAGGTCAAAATCGCGCTGAGATGCTAACATAAATGATTGTTGAACTTCCGTGATATCCTTTGTGTCCTGTAATTGTCTATCCGAACTTGTGACAGTCTTGCTCTGTTTTGGGCAGTAATTAAAGTTAAAAAATTGAGTTCTCCGTATAATATCAAATGCACTTTTTTGTTTTAATTCAAAACGTTCTTTTTCAAAATCAGTAATCAAACGCTCTCCAGATTCTTTGATATTAAGGAGACATTGTGAGGTTGCTTGTTCAGCCAGAGCAACAGTATAAATGTTGTAAAGCACGTTTTTCTCGTTAGAAAGCCCCCATTTATAATATGGGCTTTCTATAGGGCGAGACCAATCGGGACAAAAACTTCGTAACGGTACGTCAGATCGCTCTGAAACTTATACCAATCGATTTGTAATCGAAAAAAAAATTTTTGATTTTTTTGTCTGTATGTGTGTGTGTATGTATGTGATGGGATAGATTACAGGTCGCAATTTTGAAGCTAGCGACTTGGCATCGGGGTAGAGGTCCATAAACCCTCGGAACCTATTGATTTTGGTTACGATCGGTTAATATACAGGGTGTAAAAACCGTTTTTTTGCATTTTTGTCCGTGTAAACAAGGACCAACTTATCTATTTTTTTATGTCAAATGAAAGTATTCGGTAAGACACGTGTTTTAGTTCCTTTGCACTTTTGCTCTAATTGTTGCCGTTTTTGACTTATGAAGGAATTTTGTCAATTATACTACCACATTTAACGTAACTATTTTGATTATTTTTCGAGTACAGGTTCGAATCCTATCGCGGAAACATTTTTTTTTTAATGAAAAAATTGTGGGTTTTTTTCTTCGAATAATTATTTATTATTTAAGATGCCCATATACTACAGGGGTGAATAAAAAAAATAGTTATTGAAGTGTAAACATCTTACGCGGCGCTATGAGGGTAAATCTCGGCAAATGGGACGGAAATGCGCAAACGAATTGTAGCCGCTAGGGCGGTATTATATACAATTTTTCCATTTAAGATCATTTTAAACGGATATTAGACGATAAAAAAGCATATTTCAAGTTAAACGAACCGTCAAAGTACTATTTTTTAATTATTGTATTCGCAGTGTATTTGGATCCATAGCACAGCTTATTTTTAATGGACGGTTGAATTTAAAATGAATTTTCGCTTCAAAATCCATGACAATTTCGTCCGAAGCCACGGCTATTGGTCTAAAAAAAGTCCGAATTTTCGGATTTTTATACAATTTTGCAATTTAAAATCGTTTTTAAACGGATTTTAGACGATAAAAAGCATATTATTATTTGAAATTTAACGAACTGTCAAAAGCATTATTCAGATGCCCACACGTTTAAAACAATATTGTCATAGCCCTCTTCTAAAATTTGCAATAGTTGGTTATTGACTTTTCCAAATCAAAGGATGTCTGCCGGTAAATAAGCTGTGTCCATATGCTGATGTTATTCCTGGTGGCATTAGATTTTCGTGTCGAACTTGTGAATTGAATTAATCCACTCCGAAGCTGCTAATAAGTATTATTAAAGAATCCTAATATTATAAATGTGAATGTGTTTGCTTTTATTCTATGAACAAGCTAAAATGTATGGGTAACAGCCATAGCACGTTGAATACTTGAAACTACCACTTCTCGTCCGCTCACTCAAGTTAAGCAACGTCGGGCGTGGTTAGTACTTGGATGGGTGAACGCTTGGGAACACAACGCCAACGTGCTATTGTAATTTTTTTACAACCGATGTCGTTATATGATATGTTTACACATCAGTCTCGAGTACTAGCAGACTCGCTCAATTTATTTTATTTAAGATGCCCATATACTACAGGGTTGAATAAAAAAATTAGATATTCTTGAAAAATTGGTTGTTATGGCAACTAAGAAAAAAAATTAAATTTATGTATTTTTTTTTAATAATTACACGATTTGAAGACTTGATCTTTGGTATGTGGATATGTGTGATGAAGATTTGTGCTGACTAGAATTGGTTACAATGGCAACCGAAAAATAATATAGCCTAAATTCCTTAAGGATTAATATCAGAAAGAAATGTGTTATACAGGGTCTGCTCAGATTTGGTTACCAAATGGGAAACTTTCTTATTTTTTATTTTATGCTTGGAAAAAAACTAATTGTAACACTTCTAAATTAAGGATAAGTTATACAGGGTACCTAAAAATACAAAAATTAAGGTTATAAAAACAAAATTTTTGGAATATCGGAAAACTTTCTGCAGAAAAAATAAAGTTCCTATTAAGGCCAAAAGAAAAGTCAAATTAAAAAAAAATAACAATTGACGTTGACAAGTCGGTTACCATGGCAACCAATTAATAATATGTATATCAATAGTAAAAGATATAGTATGGTACTTAGTATTGTTTATGAAGCCTAATTTGATACTAAAAAATTTATTGCTATAGTAACCAAAAAAAGTAAAAAATCGACATAATTCGTCAATCGTACGACTAGAGACTTGATATTTGGTATTTAGGTAAAGATAAAAAAAATTTATCGATTGACGTTGACAAGTCGGTTACCATGGCAACCAATTAATAATATGTATATCACTAATAAAAGATATAGTATGGTACTTAGGATTGTTTATGACGCCTAATTTGATACTAAAAGATTGGTTGCTATGGTAACCAAAAAAAGTAAAAAATCGTCATAATTCGTCAATTGTACGACTTAGAGATTTCATATTTGGTATTTAGGTAAAGATTAAAAAAAAAATAACGATTGACGTTGACCGACTGGTTACCATGGCAACCATTTAGAAATTTATCACGGCAAAATTAGACTAGCGATTGGTAACTTTAATTATAAGGGCTTTCTAATCATAGGCCACGGTACGGATAGGAGCGTGGCAATAATGTGTGACCAAAGGTCACACAAACGAGGCCCGAAGGGCCTCGCGCGTGCCGCAGGCACGAGTGGCCACGCCACTTGTTTATAAATGGGTTATAATCATTCAAAGTAGAGATTAAGTTTTGGACATCCTTTTCATCTTTACCAATCCTCGATTCATTCCACTCATTATGCACTTTTGAATCAATATCGCATGTGGCGTCTGTTTGCATTCCGAGATATGATAATAGTGTGGAATGAATAGTGTTCTTGAAAGGATACAAAAGGATCCATCGCTGCATTGCGTCTTTATTTTGCGTTATTCCAATCAGACCTCCAGTCACGGCTGAAGACCGGTTCTGAGACTGCTCTAATGCTAAATCACAGCCAACAGAATTGAACTTCCCAATGGTTCTTTTTACTGAAAGCATTCCCCGTCTGAAATCACCTATGATATCTTTAGGTAATTGGATCATATCTTGTAAGTAGAGTGACACTCCGCGAATATAATTTGTATGGTTCATAGAACAAAAATAAACCAGCATTTGTCTTGTAGTATGCAAATGTAAATCGTAATCACTTTCTCTGTCCGCTTTGATTGAATTCAATAGTTATTTGTGTATTTAGAGCGCAAAGTAACGGATTGCCGCTTGAGAAAGAATGTTACTGCGCGACGCTTAGCGGAGCGCAGTAATCTTTCGAAAACGGCAATCTTACTTTGCGCTCGAAAAACACACAGAACTTTTTCTACAGCCGCATTTTTTAAAATTAAATGAACATTTTTCTCTATACTTATTTTGAAATTTGCAAATGATTGTCAGTTTTGACATATTTTGTTCGGGCATATTTAGAACAGGAGTGCCAGCAACAAATTGTAACAAACGCACGACGGTCATTTATTTATCTTCGGTTTCCATGACCATTCAGCACACTAGACGGAAAAAGTGAGAATTTCCTTTTCCATGTTCGCGCTAGAGCGCAAAATAAGGATCAACGGCATTCGTCGATTTTGCGATATCATTTGAATTTAGTATTTAGTTATTTTGCGCGCGGCTGTAGAAAAAAGAATTTCTACCATTTCACAGTAGTCATTGAAAAATTTAAATGTTTCGCTTTCTTTACACATACTGTCTATGAAAACCGAAAATTTTGCTAAAAAGTCTCCTATGGTCTTTTCATGTTTGTAACATTTTTCCAACAAACTTTTATGGTCTCTATCTACTGTTGCCTCTCTTATATCTTAAAGACACGAATTAATAGCGTCTCCGTCGGAAAGACCATTCTGATCAAGGTACTCTGCAAATTGTAAGCACCTAAGTGCTTCATATAAAAGCTTGTGTGCTCGTATACCTCTATTATATTGTAGACCGTTTAAAATAGAAGCAAGGGTATTATCACCGTAGATTTCCGCTTCAACTAAAATTCTGTCAAGTCCACTTCCTTCGATGAATGGCTATTAAGTATATTGACATATCACATGAGAGAATTGCTGTTTCTTTATTTAGAGTTCGACATAAGTCAATAAAATTTTTCATTGAGGTATAAACAACATCTCGTGAGGTGGGTGGATGGGGAATCAGAGGACAAAACCCGACAGTTGATATGGGTAAATTTTCTGAGGACAGAAGTTGTTGGAACGGAGTCCATCCAGGAATGAGTTTAGTGGAAGGTCTCAGAAAATTGTTTTTTCCTTGGTCATACTGCAGCCTACACAAGACCCATAAAAGGTTTGCATTTTGGGGATTCTGGGTGTTATCTGGCAAACAACTTGTTTTGACATAATTTAATATTGATTTTGGCTTTGTCTTCGTTACTTCACAATGATAAGATTTCTTGGCAGTTCAAACTTTTTAAATCACAATGCTCATCTGTTGCTGCGGGCCTGAGTTTAAGCGATATTTCATTCTGTGAAGAAGTTTGTTCTTGGTATACAACCATAGCTGTGACGTGTGTAGAATTTTTCCCACTTAATGTTTCTTCATTAAAATCATTGTTGTCTATAGCTCCATGTAAATACAATGATGGGTTTCGCACAATGTTCTTAGGAATAATCACTTTTTTATTCTCATCCTCAATCATAATTGCCTTTGTTATCTCTGTGTCAAGGTCTTTTAATGCTTTATAGCTAATACTATGCCCCAATTTATTTAATATTGTTATCAAATGTTTTGATCTGCTAAGGTGGTGAACAGATTCGGCTAATGCTACGTGTTTAGGTGTCTTCTTTTCAGTGATACAGTAAACAATATCACAAAATATGGCTTTTGCCCTCCTAAGAGAACTTTCTCCTAATTTTTGGTTTTTTGCGCTGAACAATTTTTGCATGAAAGTCGCCCATGTTGGTGTCAGTTCTGTTTTATTAATTGCATTTTCTAATAGAGTCTCGTCACACAAATATTCGTCCGGTAAAAGTTCAGCAGCCATTGCCTCTTCCCTTAGTTGTTCTGCACATATGTTGATTTTATTTAGATCTAATTGACGAACACGTTCTACTACTTCACTGAGTGGGATATTCGACATAAATACCATGGAAGATTTTGACCTATCATGTGGATGCGAAAACAACACCATTTCACCATATTTCGCAATTAAAAGGGCTTTAACTACGCGGTTTTCTAGCACTGCATCTTCTATATCAGTGAGTTCAGCCATCCTTGTTGCCATATATGATAATTCAAAAGAAGAGGTTGAGAATTTATCTTTTAATTCATCTATTAATTTTTCAAAGGACGCCTCTAATACTTCTTGGGGTATTTTACAAGAAGGACGCCCTGGTTTATTTCCTGACGTTCTTGGTACCCATATGTAGTCACGGTAACAAGATTTATGATACTTCACTTCTCTGGCCAATAAATCTTCAGCTGACTGACAGGTACTTATTGCCGTGAAAACGTTATCATGATTAACATGTGCAGCATTAAAAATATTTTGTGCCGCCGATAGCTCAGAACACAGAAAAAGTTTTTTTATTTTATTTTTTGATTGTTGGCATATCAAACATGTCAGTTTTCGCAATGATGTGTTACAGTGTCCCTTACAGACCGGCGAACATCACGATTTGGTACTGCAGTACTGAATTCAGCACTTTGTTGTTCCTTATATAAAGCTATTTCTCTACGCCGAACTTTTTCATCACTTACGTAACCCGCCATACAATTTCTGTGCCAGGAAAAACACTGGACACGACATTCTGGATCATATAGTCTATCAAACTTTACACTCACCTCGTCTTTACGTCTTTTTGCTGCACGTTCTATAGTGAAAAATGTATCGGGCTTTGGTTCATTCACTAATTGTCCTGACGAATCGCAAAACAAACACACTAGTTCACTCCTTTTTTTTCTCTTTAAATTCACGACTTCTAATAACATATTTACACAAAACCACTAACTCAATACGTTAAATATTAGTCAAAGAAACGTAAACAATAGACTACTGGCATGCAGTTGTGCAATCAACGAGCGAATGAGCTGCGAATGCGGCAAGCGGTCGGAGCATTAGTGGTAGAATAGTGGGGGGGGGGGCGCAACGGCATGGCACCATGCGCGCGCTCGGCAACATGATTTTTTATACAGACAAAGGTCTCAGATACACAAATCCCAAAACAGATCGCGGTCTGCAGATTTTGCAAACGAATATTCCATTGGAGCCTGCACTAAATAGAGTGAATCATAGAGAAATACTTCCTATACATTAAGCAAGCTGTTTCACGAATAAAAATTGAAGAGAGGGTCAATATATTTTCCTTTATAAAACATGGCCTACAAGAATCCCTTAACTTAAGCCCACACAGATATTGTAATGCTCTTTTTTGCAACACAAACGGAGTTAAATAAAGAAAATGATGAATTCCCCCAGAAGCAGACTCCATAAGTCAGGTGAGAATCAATTAAGGCAAAGTAAACGTTTGTAGCAATAGTTTTATTTAGCTCGTTCTTAACTGGTCTAATGGCAAAACAGCCTGAAGCCAATTTGGAACACAGCTGCTCAATGTGATTATTAAACTTTAGTTTATCGTCAATAAACAATCATGAGCCGTAGAACGGAGCATTTTTAAATCATGTTTTTTGGGCGACGAAATATCACTTAACCAAAGTTCCGCATGTTGTTTTCTTTATTTCTGTATTTACAACGTAAGGTAAAGTAAAATATAGAAATTACGGAATCCAATTAGTATTAATCAGAGCCTATCAATTATTGGAGAAATTTTTTATTGTTCACAATGCATAAAACTTTTAAATATCTTACTCGGATTCTGATATTATCATGTCCTCTTCATCTTCACTTTTAATGTTAACTTCATCATTACTTATAGAGTCCGTTTGAATCAAATAGTCATCATCCCATTTTATCTCATTGAATTCTCTATAAAATAAAACAAATCACTTTTAAATTAAATGTTATATAGACACATGTTTTTAACCAATGCTTCAATCTCAATTAGAATATTCATTCATACCATAGAGATGAACACGTTAACAAAAGTAACAAATCTAGGTGTTTATTCCACTCTGCATTGGTTTGACTAGAAGAAACCAGTATTTGTTTGAACAACTAAAAGAGGAGATTAACGAATTAAACAACAAAAACATTACGTTGTTAGCTGAAAAAGACACTATATCTCGGGAATTTGATGTTTTAAAAAGGGACTATGAAGAACTAATGGAAGTGAATCGTAACATGGTAGAGTCAATTCGGACAATAGAGATGCAAAATGAGCTGTTTTCACATGAAATAGAGATGTTAAAGTCAGATGCTCTTGAAAGGTGTGTATGCTGCAATCAGCAGCCCATTGCGGGAACATGCATTTCGGTGCAATGTAGTGGAGAAGATAAGCAAATCTGTAGTATTGTTAATTGCAAAGAACAGATTCCCCATGTTCAGGAGAGAACGCTCCTCGTGACAATGATTACAGTGAAAATGCTACATCACAGGCAGTGGAGAACATTGTCACTGGCACAAGGGAAGTGAAGTACGACTCCTACATTGAGGGAACCATTGAAACACCAATGAAGGACAAGAAAATGTGCAATAAACTCTCGGAAAAAACAAAAATATGAATTTGGTGTTGTGACAAATTTGTACATATTTCAAGTAAGCTTTATAATAAACTTCAGAATGATTATGAAATATTTTCAATAGTTAAATCTAATGCTGGTTTCATGAGCGTCATAGATGATAGAGAATTTGACAAAAGATTTTACTTGGAAGGATTATGTAAGTGTTAGTGCAGGATTTAATGATCTTATAAATGGAAGTAGAATTTTTTTTAGTAATTTACATGACAAAATTAAGTATTGCACACACACAAATTTTGATTTAACTACAGCCTCCATTTCCTCTTATAAATAAATATAATAATTCCATTTATGATTTTAATTGTGAAATATATAGATATGTAGATTTCTTGAATGAATAGAGCATGTTAATTATGGCAATCGGTTGTTTACCAAAATGAATGTTTTGGTTGAAATTTTCTTAAAATATTTAGAGGTAGGATCACAGAATAAAAATTTGATTCAGGTAGTAACTTTAAACAGCCGGAAACAATAGAAATTCTGAGCATCTGATAATTGGAAATAAAAGTCAATATTCTGTAATGTTATTTAATATTCAGTCTTTGAGAAATAAGACTGATGAATTAACATTATTATTGAGTGAACATGATTATCCAGATATTCTTGTTATTACAGAACACTGGCTCAATAATGATGAATTGGTGCATGTTTCTAATTATAGAGACTTGTCCATTTTTTGTATGTCATCCTTCTTACATGGAGGCTGTATATTTTTTGTAAACACATACTTTTTAGAGAATAATAAGTTTCAGCGAGTTAATAGATTTAATGAGTTTTTGGAGGGAGTATTTGAATTTTGTATGATTTACTCTAAATCTACAAATATGTATGTGTTATGTGTTGTGGCACAACCCAAACTGTGGTGGCATGCGTTCAATTGTAAAACGGTTAATCTCGTCGCTCCTTTTTAAATTGCTATTATTCCAAGTCTAAACAAACTTTTTATAAATGTATTGTATATCGTCGTGTTCATAAAAGTGTTTTCTTTTCAACGGTTCCATTTCAAGAGTTTTCATGCAAAAGACTTACGTAAAATCCATCAAAAACTAGTGAAAAGTCTGTTCAAAATATACTATATAGAATTCCATTGTTAATACAACAATAGAATATTCAGTGAATTGTGTATCTGCTTATCAGTTAAGAATTCGCTGTTCTGATAAGGCAGATTTGGGCCATTCTCTGAGGCAAGATTTATTTGAGTTTTAATAAAAATATTTTGTTTTTGTGGTCCATTCTTTGTGAACTTGCGGCCTTTTAAAATGAGTCAGAATTTTAAATGTTGCAGAAACAAGGATTTTTTAAATTTCTGCTGCATTTCATGCAAGTCTATATTTCACCCAAGTTGTTTAGACCGACTGACTGATGTTGTAAGATTGGGAGGGTAGAAAATTCTTTGCTCTGAAAGTTGCCAGTGTAGTTTTGATAAAGCGAAGAAACTAAGCAAAGAAGATGAAGCTAAAATAAATGACCTGCTAACAGAACTGCATGACAAAGGAAGACATATTGAGAGATTAAGAGGAAATAGTATGGTATTTGAAGTAGAAATTTCAGAAGCTGAACAAAAGTTTGCATCATCACTTATTAATCTAAACAAACAAATAGACAAACTGAATAATGAAATAACTTTTTTAAAAAACAAGGAAGATGAATTTTTGACACTAGTGAAAACTCTAGAGAAGGATAAACTTGAACTTAACTACAAGTTAAATGAACTTTACTCTTTGAATAAGGATCTAACTATCAACATCAACACCATTGAAAAGGAAAACCTGGCATATAAACAGAGCATTAACTCACTGCAACATGATGTTCCAGATTTAACTGTTATGAGTAAAAATATGGTTAGTTCATTAAGAGTGTTAGAAGCAGAAAAAGAGAACCACCTTTTAGAGATTAAACTCCTGAAAGAAAAAGAAAAACACAGCCTAAAACATTTCAATGCATCTGATGCTGACTCTATGGCGATGCGTGCTGGATTAGGGAAATGTAGTGATACTCGTCCAAAGCTCTTGTTTGTTGGTGGAAAATGTAGTAGTGTCTTTTTAAATCATTTTCGAAACAGGTTTGGGAAGAAGTTCAATCACCAATGTTTTCTGAAACCAAGGTGTCCAACTCATGAATTGGCCAAAACCACGTCGACTTTGGCCGCGGACTTTACTAAGGATGATTTAGTTGTTTTGTGGTTGAATGGAGGCTATTCATCAACACTTATTTTTAAAAAATGTATGTTACTTATTTGTGTTAATACTAATGTTCTTGTTATGACAAATCCTTAATTTAGTTCAAATCACGGTGTTATGTATAATAGCAACTTGTCTCTTTATAAAGCTTTTCAATCTAATAATTTAGATTTAAGTAAAATACTTGAAAGTAATAATTATGCACCTCGCTTGGGATCTGACTTGGCAGATTTATTGCATGAACATATTAATAAATACTACAATGGTATATTGCAGAACTTGGTAGATGTCCAAGAAGTACCTTCACCTTTAAATTTGTCAAGTTCCTGTGATATTGCTGACGATGTTTATAATGAAAGACCTTTTTTATAGATTTGACTACAGAGGTGGAAGCTTGCTTAAATCCTGATCTTATTATTGACAGACAAACCAAAGAGTCTGTAAGGAATACAACAAACAAGCTTCAGCCTCTGCCTGCTAGAGTTAGTTCCGATAATTTTATGAGTGTTATGTTGCTGAATATTCAGTCAGCACGAAATAAACTGAACGAACTTGATGTACTTTTGAACAACACTACCTTGCCTAATATATTGCTACTCACCGAACATTGGCATAGAGTGGATGAACCATTAGTAGTTCAAGGATATTGTTACGTTTTTCCCGTGGGTTCTTAACAAAAGTACAATTTGACTATTTTCAACTTATACCTTATACTCTCTTTATTCACTACCACTGCATACAATTTAACACTTTAAACTACTCTTATAACTTTACAACTAATATCTATTCAACACTCAATGATTAACTGCACTGAACTGACTAACATTCGCCTTAGGTCTGCTTATATATAATCTCAAATCTATCACGAATATTCGGGAAGTATTCCGAGGCCACTCTATATGATCTCGACGAGGCCATCGAGATAATTTCAGTCCAGCGATCCTGAAACTTCGCGACCGGCCGGGCGATGAGTCATACAGACAAAGACGCGAGGGGCACGGCGCGGGGGCGGCGGCGGCTAGTTCTATAGGGTAGCACAAAAACGTTCGGATGGTTGTTAGTCGTGACATTGCCTCCCTCTTAAACCTGATCGTCCCGATCAGATACTGCATGTCCGTGGTATGCTTTCAGTCTGTCGAGGTGAACAACTTTCAGTTTGCTTCTGGGACTACGCTGAATTCTATATACAACGTCATTAATTCTTTTGATGACTGTATAGGGTCCTTCCCATACTGGCGTTATCTTGGGAGATCTTCCTTTCTTCCTTTGCGGATTATATAACCAGACTTTATCGTTCATCTGAAATCCCATAGAATTAGCTTTGAGATCATATCGTGTCTTCATTCGGTCACTGGCTTTCTCCGTGTTTTCTCTGGCTAATTCATGGATGTATAGTAACTTTTCCTTAAGGGAGTCCGCGTAGTCTTGAATTTCCATATCCTGGTTTTCTGGCGTTCCGAATAATAGGTCGCAGGGTAAGCGGAGTTCTCTTCCAAATAAAACCATGGCTGGTGTTAGTCCTGTCGTGTCATGGACTGCTGATCTATAGGCCATCAAAAATAGTGGTATGTGTTGGTCCCAATTCTTCTGATGTTCATCTACGACTTTTGACAAATGTTCTTCAATGGTCTTGTTAAACCTCTCAACCATGCCATCTGATTGTGGATGTAAGGCGGTAGTCCGTGTTTTATGGATGTTGAGTAAATCACAGACTTTCTGGAAAACCTTGGATTCGAAGTTGCGTCCTTGATCTGAATGCAGCTCTAACGGAACACCAAATCTGCTGAATAGGTTATTCACAAGGACCTCTGCTATGGTAACAGCTTCTTGATTGGGGATTGCAAAGACTTCAGGCCATTTACTGAAGTAGTCAATTGCCACTAAAATGTACTTGTTACCATTATTTGTTTCTGGAAAAGGGCCAGCTACGTCAATGGCGATACGTTCAAACGGTAGGCCCACATTATACTGTTTCATTTTGCCCCTAGATCTTGTTTTGGGTCCTTGGCTTGCGGCACAGGTTGAGCACTGCCGACACCACGTTTTCACATCCTGGCAGTAGTTGACCCAGTAAAATCTGTCGCGAATCTTGTCAATCGTTTTGTTCACTCCGAGATGAGCACCAGACTTTCCATTATGAACTTCTTCCAGAACTTCCGATATCTTCCTCCTTGGTATCACTAACTGTGTCTTCACTACTTTGCCATCGGCGCTTTCCCAGGCTCGTTTAAGAAGTCCATTTTCCACCAACAGGGAGTCCCACTGAGCCCACAGAGTTTTAAAAGCAAGTCCTTTATTTGATATCTCGCTCCAGCTTGGTCTTGGTTGCTGTTCTTCTTTAGCTCTTAGCAATAGTGATATTTCACTATCTTCCAGCTGATCCTTTTTAAGTTGCTCGGTGGTCCACTGCTGATCAACCTCAAATTTCGTTAGCCTAATCGGAGTAATTCCTTCTCGTTGATCTACTCTTTGGCAATGCTTACAATTATCGGCGCATGGTCTTCTGGATAAAGCATCTGCATTATTATGCAATCTCCCTGCTCTGTGCTTAACCTTAAAGTTATATTGTTGTAACTTTTCAAGCCACCTGGCTACCTGTCCTTCAGGTTGTTTCATATCCAAAAGCCATTTAAGTGCTGCATGATCAGTCCTTATCAGAAATTCTTGCCCATATAGATATTGATGGAAATGCTCAACAGACCGTACTATTGCCAAAAGCTCTTTTCGGGTTACACAGTAGTTACGTTCAGGTTTCGAAAGTGTTCGACTGTAGTATTCGATAACCCGTTCTTCTCCCGCTTGTACTTGAGATAAAACTGCTCCGATGCCGGTGTTGCTGGCGTCTGTGTCCAATACAAATTTACCCTTTTGTTCCGGATATCCCAATATTGGACTAGAACATAGAGCCGCTTTTCATTTCCTGAACGCAGAATCACAGTTAAGATCCCAGTTATAATTTGCTCGTTCTTCAGTGAGCTTATGTAAAGGTGCAGCTATATTTGAAAATCCTTCGACAAATCTTCTATAATAAGTAGATAAACCAAGGAAGCTCCGCAGTTCGTGTTTGTCGCGAGGACGAGGCCAGTCTTTGATTGCTGTTATCTTTCGTTGATCAGTTTGGATTCCCTCTGATGACACGACGTGTCCGAGAAATTCGACTTTTTGTTGGAAGAGAAAACATTTCTTTGGATTCAGTAGGAGCTGAGCATTCTTGATCCTGGTAAAAACTTCATGCAGGTTTTGTAGGTGCTCTTCGAAAGTTTTTCCCATTACCATTATATCATCAAGATAGACCAGGCATGTCTTCCAAGTGAGGCCTCGTAGAACAACTTCCATAAGACGCTCAAAAGTAGCGGGGGCATTGCATAGTCCGAAGGGCATAACTTTAAACTGATATAAACCACTTCCGGTAGAGAAGGCAGTCTTTTCCTTATCCTGTTCGTCAATGCCTACTTGCCAGTACCCGCTCTTTAGATCGAGTGTTGAGAACCAATGAGAACCTGCTAGTGTCGTCAACGTGTCGTCAATTCTGGGAAGTGGATAGCTGTCCTTCTTGGTGACGTCATTGAGCCTTCTGTAGTCCACGCAGAATCTGGTAGTCCCATCCTTCTTGGTGACTAAGACAACAGGAGATGACCATGGACTTGACGACTCTTCAATAATTCCATCTTCAAGCATTTTATCCACTAATGTGGTAACCTCTTGCTGCTTCGTCACTGGTAACCTTCGAGGATGCTGCCGTATGGGGTGAGCACTCCCAGTGTCGATTATATGTTTTATGATGTTCGTTCTTCCAGTATTGCCATTTTTCTTTTCAAAGGCTGTACTCTGCTCTTTGATAAATTGTGTAGCTCTCTTCAGTTCTTCGGAAGACAGATGTTGCCACGATTTCTGGAAATGTTCTAGGACTTCCTTAGGTGATGTTGAGGGTGTTACTTCTGACTGCGTTTCGCAACTGGTTACCCACTGCACCGGCTCGCAAGTGGCTATTAAATCTCCTTTATTGATTTTGATGGAATTGGATGAAATATTTGCTATCCTTATCGGTATTTCGCCGTCGGTTTTGACTAGTGCTTTGCCTACGAGGTGTTTGCAAGGCAAATCGTGGTGTTGGATAAGTCCGATGCAGCCTCCAAAATCCTTCTCCAATTTCCCAAAAATTATCTGCTCGGTATTTCCGCTTATTCTGACAGTACATGCCGCCACTACTTTAGTCGGTGTGCCATCGTCTGTTTTGTTAAGGATGAACTCTTCGGTGCCAAACTTCAGAAGATTAAGCTTGTTGTCAAAAGAGAATCCATGTTGACTGATGAGATCCATCCCCAAAATAAATTCGTCCTCGATGTCGGCGACTAACACTGTGTGGTGTAGTTTAATTCGTCCCAGTTGAAGTTCGATATCCATTTCCCCAACTACTTCAGCTGTCTCACCGGTAATTGTACGTAAAACTACATTCTTTGATATGGGTAGAACTTCTACTCTATTCACTCTGTCGGATCTTATCAAAGATACCGCCGCACCAGTGTCAACAGTAATTGTTATGGCTCTTCCGTTGATTTTTCCTGTAATTGTTAGACTGTCGGCGGCTTTTCCTAGGCTTTTTATGGAGACGATCCTGGGGGCTTTATCTTCTTTAGCCAACACCCGCCCCGCAATGTTGACTAATTGAAGTTTTCCTGATTTGACTTGGAGGCCCTAGCGTCTCTGGATGGAGATCTAGACCGTAGTTGTACTCGGCAGTCTCTTTTGAAATGCCCAGTCCTGCCACATCTATAGCACTGACTTGATGTATTTCGGTTACGTGGCCTATCTTCAATTGGCTCCCGGAATCTCCCTGCGGCCTGAAGAACTTCCGTTAATTTCTTCAAAATTTCGCCCATCTCAGTTAATTCGCAGCTGTTTGTCGGCTTTTCTTCCTGGATAGATACGGCCCTGATTTTTGGCTTGGAGATGTTACAGGCCGCCTCGATTTCTAGGGCTCGACCCAAAGCTTCGCTGCTGTTATCAAATTTGGCCAGGCGTAGCATTTTCTGAGTTTCTGGATCTCTGATACCATCCACGAAATATTGGGCAGCAAGTTCTTCTTGAAATTCCTCTGTCGCTCCCGGGTAGGCCAATTGAATGAGACGTCTAATGTCTGCCTCAAATTTTTGCAGGTTTTCACCAGGCTTCTGATGTCGGGACTTAACTTGTGCCTGATACAGTTGTCTTCTATGTTGGTCTCCAAATCGTCTCTCCAGGGCAGCTGCAAGTATGTCATATTTCCCTTGTTGGCTGATGGGAATGGTCTGCAGTAGTTCCAGGGCAGACCCACGAAGCGCTACCACTAGTGATGTAGCCATTTCTTCGTTATTCCAACCGTTGGCAACAGCAGCGGCTTCAAATTGCCTTCTGTACATTGTCCAGGAGGTTTGACCGTCATACGTTGGAGGTTTGATGTTATGCCCTGTGGCGAATACCCTCTCGGTGGGTCCTTGATTTTTTAGTCTGATAACTTCTGCTTGTAGATTCCTCATTTCTTGCTGTACGTTTCCTACTTCTTTTTGTACACTCCCAACTTCTTTTTGTACATGTCCAACTTCTTTTTGTATATTACCTACTTCTTTTTCAAACTTCTCATTTTGCCCGTCCAATATTTTCTGTAATCTTCCTTGCTCGCCTACAATCACATCAAGCATCCATTTCTGAAGCTGGTCCTGTTCTGCTTGCCTTCTACGATCATCCTCTTCCCGTTCCGCTTGCCTTTTATCTTCTTGATCTTGTAAAATTTTCTGAAGCCGGTCTTGTTCTTCTTTCCTTTTATCTTCCTGGTCTTGTAAGATTTTCTGAAGCCGGTCCTGTTCTGCTTGCCTTTTACGTTCCTCCTCTTCCCGGTCCACTTGCCTTCTACGTTCATCCTCTTCCCGATCCGCTCGCCTCTCAGCATTTAAATTATCCATGAAATCGGCCAACATTTTATTTATTTGCTCCATTTCTGCCGTTTGTTGCCTTGTATTGGCCATAGAAAGTTATAAAATTTTATCAGAATCCACCAATCAAACGGTCTCGTTGACGTACTTGTACTTCTTCTTTCCTCGAAAAATACTTCACAAGTCCGGTCCTTTCACAATCCAACTTCTGACACCAAATTTTACGTTTTTCCCGTGGGTTCTTAACAAAAGTACAATTTGACTATTTTCAACTTATACTCTCTTTATTCACTACCACTGCATACAATTTAACACTTTAAACTACTCTTATAACTTTACAACTAATATCTATTCAACACTCAATGATTAACTGCACTGAACTGACTAACATTCGCCTTAGGTCTGCTTATATATAATCTCAAATCTATCACGAATATTCGGGAAGTATTCCGAGGCCACTCTATATGATCTCGACGAGGCCATCGAGATAATTCCAGTCCAGCGATCCTGAAACTTCGCGACCGGCCGGGCGATGAGTCATACAGACAAAGACGCGAGGGGCACGGCGCACAGTGCTTCGTTTATATGGGATATTGGGACAAAAATCATAGCAGTCTCGTCATTGACGTCATTTGGCTAAAATTTGGTACTCATGGGTTTTTGAGGTCGGGGATCAAGAATTTGAGGTCAAAATTGAAGTGTAGCAATTTTTGAAAGATTTTTTCCAGATTACTTGAAAAACATGTCGAATAAAAGCTGGGAACTTGTTTTTGGCAATATTTGATATGTTCGGGATAGACCTTACCTCATTTTATAAGGACTGTAATTTCTGGATAGTAATAAAAATCTGGATATTTTCTTTATCCCGGAATTGAAAAAGTTTGTAATTTTGAGTCAAAGTAAAATTTTGTCTTTAATTGCGGAACGTAACATTTTCATCTATAACAGTTTTAGTTATTCTGAAAAAAGATATAATTAGACCTGGAACGGTTTTGAGCAGATTGGTTAGGGACCCTATTATTGAAATTATAGAGAATGGAAAGTATCGCACATTCTGATAATGAACAGTCATTTGGGTTTTTCTACCTTTTGACATTAATGACTTTTTTTGATGAAGTTGTTTCTGCTGGTGCTTGGTAATAGAGAGAAACAAATGAATTTCCGCTGAATGTAACGTCATTAGTGTCTTATAAGTGAGCGAATACGAGGATTTAAGCAACGAAATCCATTCATTCAAAAGAAACCATTTATGTTCCTTGTCACCTTAAAGAACCATTTCTTAGCCTAAGGCAAAATTTTACCAAAGGTCTCAAAGCTAATAAAGAGGGTACAAACCATAACAATATTTTTATGTATTAATAAAGGGTTTGAATTTTTACAATTGGTTTGAATAACACATATTAATCAATATATAACAAACAATATATAGAACAATATTAACAATAACAGAAAACATAAACTTTTTTCAATTTAGGCAACACAGGTCAGATTTTAAAACAATAATTTAAACGAATAATTAATAGATATAAACTTAATAACAGGAACAATATGATATATAGTATCATCCAAAAAGTTTACACGTGACAACTGTCATGGCGGTAAATTAAAAAATTCCACCTTAAATATGCGAAAAGTGAGGTTAGGTGACCAGATATCAAAAAATGTCAAAGAGGAAAGTTGTTCAGAATTCAATTTTGCCCCTATATGGAAATTTTTAGAAAAATATGACGACTTTTCAGATTTTTTACTGCCTATCCAATCTTCAATTAAATCAGCATTGGTAATACGTCGATAAACTAAAAAAATCATAACTCCTGTATTAGCAGGAAGTAGCACAAAAATTTGACAAGGTTATAATTTACCAAACATAAGTAATTTGTAACAGTCCACAGTACAGGATATTTTGCATAGAACTTTTTAAAAGTTTTCTCCAATCGGTGAATATATCACAGTTTACATATATGGCATCCTAGTTACGAATGCACGTCTCTTATCCCATATCAAATGATATTACTATACATATATGTCAATACTGAGATACATACCTGTAGTATATGCTATCATAGTCAAAAATTCACAACCACTGAACCCTACAATCTAAGAAACTAATTTTATTGACTACTTAATTGAATTGCTACAGTCCTTCATTTAGCTACTATAAGTTAGGGCTTACCCATGCACGACGCCGCGGGGGCGTGGTGTCCGGCGAAATATATTATGAGTTTTTACTACTTTGGTTCCCTCTGGATCATTTGCAACCGATTGGCAGTACATTTGATGTGTATCGATATCCGAATTTTGTCCACGGGCGGCCGCACTGTGCGGCGCGGCGGCGGCGGCGGCTAGTTCTATAGGGTAGCACAAAAACGTTCGGATGGTTGTTAGTCGTGACAATATATTGTTGTGTCTAAGTAGTGTAGATTCATTGGCCAGCATGGTGGCACTGCTGCCTTAATCAATCAAAATGATAATATGTTGGCCTTTGAATCTTGCGACAGGTTCGACACGCTTCTTCAAGACAGAGAGAGTTTAGTTTTTTCTTCTCTCCCCTTTCCTGGCCAAGGGGGTACAAGTCCAGTTTTAGTCCAGGATCCTCGTTTCACCCAGGAGTTTCTATGTGTTTTGTATTTATCGTTCACCAACAGCAAATGTTTTTAATTTTCTAAATAAACTAGAGCGGCTACTGTCCAGAATTCCTCCAAAGTGTCATGTAGTGTTAGCTGGCGATTTTAATATCAATTATAATGATGCTGATTCTAATGTGACTGCCATGGTCGTGAACCTCTTGACCTCTTTCAATCTCTCCATGCATGTTGACTCATTTACGCGTATTACTGAGCATTCAGCGACCACCATTGATTATGTTTGTTCCAATCTACATAATAATGTAATATGTGACTCAATTGATGCAGCCATTTCAGACCACAATGCCATCATTGCACGTTTCCCTATAAATTCCCGGACCAGAAAAAAGAAATATAAAACTCGTAAACGTATATTCAGCAGTGGCAAATATGCAAAATTTCGCCATGAGTGCAACAGACTAATTTGGGACCTAATTGTGGGAGAAATGGAGCCTTTATCAGCGTATCATTCTATTCTATGCACTTTGGTAAACAGATGCTTCCCTATTAGGAATGTAAAAATAAAATCACACTCCAAATCATGGATAACCAAGGGTATACGTATCTCAGCTGGAAATCTTCGCTGCCTTAATGCCTTGCGGAAGCACTTTTCTGGTAATGTCTTTATCTATGACTACTTTATTCGTTATCGTACAACATACAGGAAATTACTGTCAAGGGCTAAAAGGGTATTTTATTCTTCAAGGAAGCAAAAATCAAAAAATAAATCTCGAACATCCTGGAAAATTGTAAATGAGCTATCAGGTCGTACTAACCTAGGCCCGCAAGAAATCGCGTTAGATCCTAATGATTTAAATAACTTCTACTACTCAATAGCTGATAATATTACAAAGAACATAATAACCGTTAATGATCCTCTAGACTACCTATGAAATGTGAATATTTCAAACCAATTCTCCTTCCTTCCAACTAATTCAATTGAACTAAGAGAGACTTTCTGCAAAATGAGTAATTTAAATGCTGCTGGATATGATGGACTTTCTTTAAAAACCTTAAATCCGGAAGATTCTCTAACCACTTTGGCTGATGCAGTCAACTCTTCCTTCAGAAAAGGATTTTTTTCCATCTTCCCTGAAGTTTGCTAAGATCACTCCAGTGCATAAAGGAGGAGTTACCACTGGCCCATCAAACTACCGACCAATGTCACTGCTCTCCACCCTATCAAAAGTAGTTGAGAGCCTGACAAATAAACACATCATAGAATTCTTAAATAATAACAATATTCTAAACAAAAATCAGTTTGGTTTTCAACAGCAGAAGAGCACAGCTGATGCGGTCTTTCACTTTATGGAGAACCTTCTTAATTCTCTAAATCAGCGTAAGTCCGCCGCAGCGGTATTCTGTGAGTTGTCGAAAGCATTCGACTGCGTTAATCACAGAATACTACTGTTGAAGTTGAGGAGGTATGGCTTTGGGGGTATTGGGCTTGATTGGATCCAGTCCTACCTCTCTGAAAGAGTTCAATGCGTTTCTACACATCAGAAAACATCAGAAAAACGGAACATTTTAAGTGGTCTTCCTCAAGGCTCTGTACTAGGCCCAACACTTTTCCTCATCTACATTAATGATCTTCTAAACCTTGATCTGTTGGGAGTGATTGGGGCATTTGCGGATGATTGCACGGCTCAATGGACACACAATAACCTTGCAACTCTTCAAAGTATGATTGAGATGGACATAAAGAAGATTAAATCTTGGTGTGATGCTAACCAACTATCTCTCAACCTATCAAAAGCACATATTGTTAAATTCAGAGACTCCACCATGGAAAACATCTCCATTGATAGTCATCCCCTCAATATTGTTGAAGCATCTAAATTTCTGGATTTAAACATAGATTATAGGTTGAAATTTGACTCACACTTAAAAGTTTTGAACAAAAAACTGGCCTCAGGTTGCTACAGTATTTTGCATTGATTGAGTCGCACTTGAGGTATTGGTGTTTCTGCTCCCAAAGTCTTTTCCAGTCTGCTTTTGTGCTGCAAAAAAGGGCTCTTCGGCATGTGTGCCAGGTACATCCTCGGACTCATTGCAGACCAATTTTCCTTGAGAGTGGAATTCCTACGTTGCCAAGCCTTTTTATATTGGAAACAGTGTGTCTTATTCACAAGCATCTCTCACGCTTCCCTAACACCAGAACCTACCAAACTAGACAGGAACATGATCTTCCTTTACCTATCCCCCATTCAACATACATACAAAATTCAATAATTTACACAGGTGTGAAGATGTACAATCATTTACCCATGGAAGTTCGTAGTATTGCTGTTTTATGGTAATTTCGTCTCAGTTGTAAGAACCTCTTTCTTGATAGAGCTTATTCGACTAACGAATTTTTTTTATACAATTTTTAACATAGATGTTGTATAGTGTCATGTCATATCGTAATTTTATCATTTTACCCTTTTGTTCATGTATTGTTTAATTGACCTATTTTGCCTATTATTAATTTTTTATTGATTTGTATAGACCACTTTTTATTCGTTATTTTTGGGCCTTTAGCTCAAACACTTGTATTGAATTTTTGTGGGCTAAGAGCGTCAATTTATTGATTTGGCTCAATATGTTTGTATAGGAAATAACTATAGGCTTTGTTAATAAGGATTCCATATGAAATGTAATTCTTGAACCATAAAGTATGTTTCCAATCTATCTATTATCTATCTATCTGTTTATCGTTCAGCTTCTGCAAATGTAAAAAAAATTTTTGGTAAGTTTGACTCTGTTCTCTCCAAGATTTCTCCAAGATTTCTGCGAAATTGGTAATTGCGGGTGATTTTTATATTAATTATCATGATGAAACTTCCCCTTCCACCATACAACTGAACAATTTACTTGAATCTAACAATTTATGTATGCATGTTACTGCTCCTACTCGTGTAACAAAGTGTTCTTCGACTTTGATAGACTATATTTGTTCTAATTATACTTGGGGGAGTGTTACGTGTAATGTCATTAATGCAGCCTTATCGGATCATGATGCCATTTTTGCAAATTTTTATGCATGTCAAGACAAGGACAAAGGTGCTGGGACTAGGTATGGTAGGGTATTCAGTAGAATAAATTATGATAAATTTTATCAGCTTTGTGCTCATGCAGAGTGGGACTTTTCAGGCTCTGAGGATCCAATCGGTTTGTTTCACGGGTCATTGTTGAAATTCTTCAACAGAGCATTCCCTCTGAGAAGACTAAAGTCACGTAGAGAAAAGTTATGGTTTACAATTAGATTGCGTGTTTCGTCCAAAAATCTTAGAAGTCTACGCAGAATAAGGAAATTTACCGAGCGTCCATATTTTCACGCCTATTTCAACTCTTACAGGTCTCTCTATCGTAAATTGATAAAAGTCTCAAAAAATAGGTCGCATCAGTCGGTCCTCTAGTAAACAGAAAATGAGTTGGCAAATAGTAAATAGACAACAGGAGGATACGGATTCAAGACTCTCTCCAGACTTCATTAACAACTATTACTGGTCAATCGCTAGCAAGCTCACAAATAATTTCCGTTCTGTATATGATCCTATTGATTATCTTCATGAGCCTAATCAATTCACTTTCTTCTTTGTTCCTACTGATTCGATAGAGTTCAAACAGATTATTCAATCTATTAAAAATAAGAATTCGTCTGGACACGATGGTTTGTCACCAAAAAATTCCTGAATCTACCTGATATGGTTTTGCAGACTTTGGTCGAGGCAATTAATGCTTCCTGGGAAAGGGGCATCTTCACTTCAACGCCTCATTGCTGCTAAGGTCATTCCTCTTCATAAGGGTGGAAATCCGGAAAATCCTTCTAGTTTTAGACCCATATCTCTTCTGTCTACCTTGGCTAAAATCATTGAAAAGCTAGTGAAAACAAGAATGCTCCCTTTTTTGCTACAGCATGGGGTTATGTCTCAGTATCAGTTTGCATTTCTTCAAAATAGTAGCACAAATGATGCTATGTACAACTTATTGAAGGAGGTATACGTGGGACTCAATGGTGGTGGGGTTGCTGCAGCGGTTTTTTGTGACTTATCAAAGGCCTTTGATTGCGTTAGTCTGCTTCGGAAACTCTACCACTATGGTTTCAGGGGTATTGCCTACTCTTGGTTCGAGTGCTATCTGGCTGGCAGGAGACATTTTAATTCTGTTGCTTCGGAGGAGAAGCCTATAGATTGGGGTGGACCACAAGGGTCAGTTTTGGGTCCCTTGTTGTTTCTGATTTTTGTGAATGATCTGGCAAGCGTGGACATTGGGGGGAAGTTTACGATTTTTGCAGATGGCACAACAATTTTTTGGTACTCTGCGAACATTGAAACATGGTCATCATCTATTTCGAATGACCTGAAAAAAGTCAAGGATTGGTGTGATTCAAATCGTCTTTTGTTGAATCTTGAAAAGACAAAGTTGATTTGTATTAGAGGGAGTATTGATAACGTAACTATAGGTTGTAATCCTCTTTCACTGCAGAATGTGGCAAGGTTTCTGGATTTGATTATTGATAAGGGGCTCAGGTTTGATGGTCATATTCTTGCCCTCAGTAAGAAGGTGGCATCTGCTTGTTTTGCTGTTAAGACCTTAATATAGTTGAAAAAGAGGTAGTTGTTTTGCTATTCCACTGGTCTCATCATTGAGGCGGGTCTGCGGGCGAATTCCTAGCGGCCAAGCACGTAGCCGCGCGGCTAGCCGGCCGCGAGCTACGGTGGAAGGTGCTTGTCACTCGCAGAAGCTATCCCCACTTCTTTAATTTCATTCATTTGTTCATGTTTTGTTTTATTTGGGGGGGGGGGGGGGGGGGGGGTTTGGGGGTATACATTGTTGGGGCCAGGGCGGGAGCATAATTATGAATGAAGCGCGGAGTCTATCTTTTTTTTTATTTATTTCTTTATTGCCATCAAAATTACAAAAAGTAAAAATAAGCAACGTCACAAAAAAAAACACAAGTATCCAAACAGACTTTTAAAATAAAAATATTTACACTAAAAAGTATGTAACATACATAAAATATAACACATACAAATAATTTATAAAATTTAAAATATAACATGAATAACATGTAGAAATCAAAGGAATAAAAACACCTATCTCTTGCAAAATTCAGAACTGCCATTCTGAATCTCTCGGCCCCCTCAACATTCCTTACCTCCTGAGGCAAAAGTTGAAAAGCCTTTATGCATCTATAATATGGACCCCTCTCATAGAAAGCAGAACTATGGTGAGAAATCCTAAGTTCATTTCTGCCTCTAGTCACTATTGACATCCCATCCGCATAATCCTGTCTGTTTGTCATAAAGAATTGCTGGTTTTTCCCAACAAATATTACTAAAGCTACAAAGTATAAGGCTGTTAAAATTCCCAACTCTCCGAAAAAAGGTCTACAGGAAGTTCTAGGTTGTAAGCGCAACATGCATCTGATAATTCTTTTTTGAGCCCTGAATATATTAATTGAATAGCGAGTTGAACCCCAAGCAGGTATTCCATAGCTCAATTGAGATTGCACATATTATATGGTCTAAGGCTAAGACCATTGTTTTTGAGTTAGGCCCTGCTATTGGTAAAACAGTTTATTATGCTCTGATGGAGTCGCGGTTCAGATATGGAATAACCTTTTGGGGATCTGCTAGTAATTATTTATTCAACATTCTTTTTGTAACTCAGAAAAGGGCAGTTCGTTATCTTTGTAATGCACCTGATAGAGGAATCATGTAGGCCTCTTTTTCAATCTCAGAAAATTTTTACACTCCCCTGCCTGTATATTTTGGAGAGTGTATATCTGGTTTATTCAAATAGGGGGAGGTTCGCTATTCGCAAGGGTAGGTATGTCATCCGACAACAACACTTGCTTCCCTTGCCTATACCTGGTTCTAGTCTTGTAAAAAAATCTATAATTTATGAGACTGTGGAATTATTTAATCGCATTCCAAATGACATAAGAAATTTGCCAACCACATATTAACTTTAAATTTAAAACTTTCATCTGGATGTTTTGTTGTGAGAATTGTTAGAGGAATTCGGCCAGCAACTAGCAGAAACAGTATATATTGTTTGAGTCACACTGTAAATACAGTATGTCATTCTGAGGTGAGGTCAATCAGGGGCTTTTGAATGTGCTTTTCATGCTTCAGAAAGCAATTCGATTTATTATAAATGTAACGCAGGAAGAATCTTGTGGCTCGTCGAATTTTAACTCGCACATTTCTCTTTAACTTGGACATTGTCCCTGAATTTTAAAAACTGTGTTTAGGCTCCAGCATGAGACTCGCAAGACCGTCAATCTGCCTGTCACTTCCAAGAATCACCTGTCTCACTTGTGATTCGTGAAGATCATCCCTATTTAAGTTTAGTTAGAGAAGCATGGCGTTGGAAAAGAGACTTTATTGTAGCTGCCAATGGATAGGTATCACTTGGGGTAAAGAATCATTATTTCGTGTGCTTCAGAAACTTAAGAACACTAGCACTTATTTTTAGGAATATATGCTCTTACAGCAAGCAAATAAACATCGTGCGTAATAGAACGGCGCATTATTAAGACATTTTTGCTGGACGACGAAACATCATTTAGCCAAATCCTCACATAAAATGTTTTTTTTTTAATTCTGTATCTAAATATACTCTAAGGTGGGCCTTATGGAATCTAATTAGCGGTAATTATAACCTGTCAATTGGAGAAGTTTGTTGTTACTTCAGGTCTAACCGAACGTAACAATTCCCATGGTCACAATGCATAAAAGTTGTTAATAAATATCGCTATGTTAATTTCTTACCTGGATTCTGAGATGTCCTCTTCATGTTCACTTTTAGTATCAACTTCGTCAAGATTTATAATATCTGACTGGATCACATAGACATTATTACATTTTTTCTCATTCAATTCTCTAAAATAAAGTAAATTACTTTTATACGTTACCTATATATATAGAAACATACTTTAGGTATTATCCGAAAATTCCCTATAAGAACTTTCATTCATGCTATTAAATTGTAACCAAGAAGAGCGAAAAAGTTAATAAAATATGTACTTCCACTTTAGGAGTAACATTGTACTAGGTGATTCAGATATACCATGTAATAATGATACTAGAATCCACGAGATATTTATTTACATTGGCATCGCTATCATTGTCATAATATGAGCAATTTAAAATTATATAAAAAAAGTAAATGTATACTCATCAGAGTTTTGAAAATTTAACAGATCACAATCCACTTATACCAAGAAACAAGAGGTAACTGGGGGGGGAAATCCCAAATGTGAATAGTTCAGCTGTGGTGTAATGGAGATCACTAAAGTGCTTCATGTATATTTCTCTTCACCACAACAGATCAGAGTGTGTCAGCACGGTGTTTACAGTGTTTCTTATTTATGCTTATAATGCTACTGCTCAAATATGAGTGTTGATATTGGACACCGAAAAGTTTTATATGACTTCTAGACTTGTTTGTATATGTGTGCAATATTTTTGATAATATATTACCATGGTTAAACTATGTCTCATTATATGTCAAGATATAACCCTCAATTATTAGAATAAAGATTGGTATTTTGTAAAATAATAATGAAACTATTACTTCATAGGTCAGATATTATAAGAAATAATGACAAAGGCTATTGTGCCATTGCAATGAATATTACTAATAGGGCTTACACTCTAGAGGCCAACATTTGTTCAAATTAAATGTTTGCTTTAGGGTAAGATGGCATTAAAGGCAGTATAAGATGCCAAATTCTCATTAACCCTTTAAGGTTCACTGATATAATTATTTATGATAAACTTCTTGTGGGACGAACTGTCATTGAGAGTGTTCATGTGTCTGTCAACTCTTTCCGCTGTGGCTAATGAGATGAACGTCCTCTTTTATTCTACTTTTTTTCCACGCTCGCTCAAGGATGGCTTGATTGTCAAGGGAGGGGACCATAATAGTCCTTCAAACTTTAGACTTATAGGCCCTGCTCCCCACTCTTGGGAAATTGGTGGAGAGATTGGTAAAAACTCGAATAATAGACTCTAAAAAAGCATAATATTCTGAATATTAAACAATTTGGTATTTGGCTTCCAGGCTAGAGTGGGAACTAGTGATGCTGTATTTAATTTTCTAGAGGGTCTCTATATGCAGTTGAATTTCGAAGTTTGCAACGGCAGTTTTCCGTGACTTATCCAAAGCCTTTAATTGTGTGAGTCACAGAATACTGCTGCAGAAACTTGACATCTATGGTTTTAGAGGAGTTGTATTTATTTAACTGGTTCTGCTCATAACTGTCGACTAGAACACAAAGAGTATTTTTTGGGAACGCTGAGTCTAGTCGACTACAAATTGATGAAATTGATGTGGGTAGGCCCCAGGGTTCCATCCTTGGACCAATCTTGTTCCTTATATTTAGATATAGCACGCATATTTATATAAGAAAAACAAACCTCAAACGAACTATGAATTGCCTATTTTTTAGGTGTATTAATGAATATAATAAACTACCTACTACTGTAAAAGAAAGTAACAGTCTCGCTGCTTTTAAACGTGCACTAGCTGCTTGCTTGAAAGAATAATATTATCTATTGGTTCACAATATTACATTACATTCTCTTTAAC
>MU183365.1:102827-128400 GCA_016904865.1 Pissodes strobi | reverse complement strand
TTAGGATTAAGTTATCATTGTATAATTAGGATGTACCTATTTGAAATAAAATATATTATTATTATTATTAGAATTCTACTATTTCAGCCCAACAAATGAAGCATGCAGTTAATGATGCCCTGGGAGCATATTACAGTTCTAGGCTGGGTGAGCTCACTGCTGCAAGTGCAGGTGGTAATCATGTAATGGGAAGGGGTACATTTGACCATATTATTACCAAGGGTTCGGGGTCTGATGGGATGGACGACTTTAGGGGAGAAGTCTGAATGATGTGGATATACCTGGGACATGTGACAAAGAAATCTAATGAAGTCTCAGTTAGAAACTTTATAAGGCACAAGCTTGGTGTAAAAAATGAGGATTTGATAGTTGAGCACCTCAATACTGTCGGGAAGACTAACTCCTTTAAGATTGGTATAAGCAACGATCATTATAGTTCCCTCAATTGCCCGGAATTCTGGCCAGCCAATATAGTCTATCGCAGATTTAACTTTAAAAGTCATCGTAATACTAATAAAAATTTGGAACAGGGAAGTCATGCCACTTATTTCGGTCAATTTAATGCCGCTAGTAATGATAACAATGCGCAACAGAATAATAATTTTAGGCGGGGTGCTCGGATTGGGAACAATTACACCAACACCAATGAAAATTTACCACCGAGAGTTCAGCACACATATTCTGATCAACCCAGTTCTGGCAATGATGGCAACTATTATCAACAACATAACTTTAGGCAGAGTGGGCGAGGAGTAAATTTTCGAGGGAGGTTCCAGGGAAGAAATCGATGGTAAGCTCAATGGATCAACTTCAGGTTTACTATCAGAATGTAAGGGGCATTAGAACGAAACTGAGAGAGCTGTCGACTTCTATAGATAAGGATTTGTATGATGTAATCATATTTACGGAAACATGGCTAAATGATGACATTCTAGATGGTGAATTGGGTCTTGAAAATTATTTAACTTTTCGGTGTGATAGAAGCCAGAAAAGCAGTTGCCATACTAGGGGAGGCGGCGTGCTGATTGCCGTTAACCTGAATATAGTTGCTAAACGGGTTATGACATCTCTGGATAGTATTGAATGCATATTTGTGACTTTGGCAAAAGGTAGTAGTAAAACCTTGCTTAGTGTAGTGTATTTGCCACCACAGTCCAGTGAGGAATTGTATGATGGTTATTGCTCTGCGGTGGAAGAGATCATCGAGATCGCGGAGTGTCAGAATATGGTTTTTGTCGGAGACTTTAATGTGCCCAATGTTCGGTGGATAAATGATGACTATGGGACTGGGGCGGTTGGTGATTTGTCCTCTCGGGGCGTAGTGTTGTCTGATTTCTTTGCATATCTTAATCTAAAACAGGTAAATTGTATTCCTAATGTCATGGGAAATTTTTTAGATTTAATTTTTACTAACTAAGGGATTGAGGTTGTTATGGCGGATCATCCGCTGCTCCCCGTCGACAGTTACCATCCGGCCCTTTCTTTTGATTTGTGCTCAGTGTCACGGGTTTCGGATCAGTCAATTGACTTTGATTATGAATATTTTGATTTTAAGTCAGCTAATTTTATTGAGGTAAATAACTTTTTGGCCAGTTTCAATTGGAAAGCACTTCTGAGTGCTCATAGTGTTGGGGCTGCTGTTGGTATGTTTTATGATATTGTTTATAAGGCTTATAATTTGTTTGTGCCAAGAAAAAGAACAAAAAAACCTAAATTCTCTAGTTCTTGGTTCAGCGATGAATTAAAGGAATTAATCTTTAAAAAAAGATAGCTCACAAGAATTTTAAACATACCAAACTGCGAAGCGACGATAATGCATTCTCTGAGCTGAGAATGGAGTGCAAATTGCTATCAGATATTTGTTATAAGAATTGTATTGAAAATCTGGAAAATTCTATTAGGGCCGACAGTAAAAATTTCTGGAAGTATATCAACACAAAAAACAAGAATTATGATGAACCATCAGTAATGTCTCATAATACGCAGTCATCTGATAACGCATTTATTATAGCTGACTATTTTTCAGATTATTTCTCCTCTGTTTACAGCAATGATAACTGTGAGATTTATGATGTTAATATAGTGAAGAGTGTGGAAGTGGGTAGCTGTGATATTACCGAAATGGATATTTTTAATGCAATTTGTAAACTAAAAGATCACCTGTGTGTGGGTCCAGATAATATACCAGTGATATTTTTAAAACATTGTACTTGTATTTTGTCACACATTTTGTCTATTTTGTTTAATTTGTCTATTGCCGGAGGTGAGTTCCCTGATATGTGGAAATTATCCTATGTGACACCAATTTTTAAAAATGGGGATAGATCTCAAGTCAGTAACTACCGAGCTATTTCTAAAGGTTCTTTAATTGCAAAAATTTTTGAATCAATTATTGACTCTAAAATCAGATCTTCTATTCAAAATATCCTTATAGATCTTCAACATGGCTTCAGTAAGGGTAAGTCCACAGTTACAAACTTGTTAGTTTATGAACAAGATCTAAAAACTTCGTTGGAAGGCTTGCATCAGGTGGACTCAATTTACAGATTTCTCGAAAGCCTTCGATAAGGTGAATCATAATCTATTGATAGGAAAGCTGGAAGGATATGGAATTTATGGAAACATGTTGAGATGGTTTACGAGCTATTTATCTAATCGAAGGCAAATTGTAAAAATCAAAAATTATTCTTCAAAGGAAGTGTTGGTCACATCTGGGGTTCCACAGTGCTCTCACCTGGCACCTCTCCTTTTTAATTTATTTATTAATGATATTTCAAATTATATTAGAAACTCTAAGTTTTTATTGTATGCTGATGATTTTAAATTGTATAGGGATATTAAATCGGTGGTGATTGTGTGAAGTTACAGCAGGATTTGGATGGCTTGAGCGAGTGGAGTAGGATGAATGGAATGGAGCTTAATATTGGTAAATGTAAGGTAATGCAGTTTTGTAAAATAATAAATATTATAATGTATAATTATAAAATTGATGATACAGAATTAGAGAGAGTCAAAACTATAAAAGATCTAGGAGTATGGTTTGACAAGAATTTAAATTTTAATACGCATGTTGAGCATATTACCAATAGGGCTTTGAAGTTGCTGGGATTTATTCGAAGATCATTATGCGACTTTAAGAATATAGATTGCTTTAGGGTGTTGTATTGTTCATATGTCAGATCTGTGTTAGAGTACGCTTGTCCTGTTTGGTCCCCATTCTATAAGAAAAATGTTAATAGGATTGAACGTGTGCAAAGAAAGTTTGTAAAATTGATAGGTTATAAGCTTGGCATTAGGGCAGAGGACATAGTTAGCGCTGAAATTTTGAAACTTTTAAATATGCCTTCATTGGAAAATCGACGTCTTCTCTTAGACATATGCACCCTATATAAAATTCTAAACATATATTAACTGTGCTGAATTGTTACGCGAAATTTCCCTACACGTTCCACAAAGAGCTCTAAGACAGCTTACTCTTTTCCATATACCCTTTCACAGAACGAACTATGGTATGTCATCTGCTCTAACAAGGTTTTGTAGTGAAGCGAATAATATTGGTGCAGTTGTACAGCTGGACTTTTTCCATGACTCGTTATGCTCATTAAAGAGAAAACTGGCGAATTTCTTTCTTCTAAAATAACATTGTCTGTATCTTTCTTTCTGTATCTGGTTGTTTATTTTGTAAATCTACAATGGCTGGTCCGTTAATAAACTATTTATTTATTTATTTATTATTTATATATTTATTTATTTATACTCATACAAACACCTAAAAGGTAAAGGAGGACATGCTTGAGTTATACATAATATACTTAAACCTAATACGTCAACACTCTTCCGCAGATCCCAATTAAGAGTAAATTTACTCTATTTGCGGATGATACGACAATTTGGCATGCTAATTGGCTAAAGGCTATTATGGATGAAGACTTAAATCTAGTGAAGTCAGGTTGATCTTTTAATGTTTCTAAGATCAATATGTTTACTTTAAAATGTAATCTGGAGGCTATTACTCTGCCAAACAAAATAATCAGTCCGTCTGACACTAGCAAGTTTTTGGGTTTGACAATTCACAAGCAACTAAAATTTGAACTCCATGTTTCTTGTTTAATAAATAAACTGTCATCTAACTGTACTGCTATCAGAGTGATTGCAAATTCACTTGGATTTAGTGTTGCTAAAAATGCCCATCATGCCCCGAGTCCCATCTTAGGTATGGCATAGTGTTTTGGGGGGGTGAGCTCTCAGTTTTTGTTTAACTCACTATTTATGTTGCAGAAAAGAGCCATCTGTTATATGTGTCGAGTTTCTTTTCGAACCTCGTGTCGAGCCTTATTTTTGAAAAATTCCCTGCTGGCACTGTCCTCTATATTTATACGGAACACAGCTTGTCTTATACATAAAAAAAAAATATAGGCATCAGCTTAGTCCTCCATCAGATTACAATTTTCGAAACTCCTGCACACTTGCACTGCTCATACCAAAAACTGAGCAGGTGAGGGCCTCTATTGTGTATTGGGGCAGGAAGGCATTTTATTATCTGGAAGAATATTTTAATACAAACTTTCAGAGGTGGTTATCTGCTTAGTATTTTATGAATTATTTTGTTTTTTTTTTGTTTGTTTATTTATTTACTTGTATTCATCAAACATTTTGTACTTGTTTATATTTTGTATGTAAAAATGTATTTTCTACCTTCAGAATGTAGATAATTAATTTTAATTTCCTAACTGCTTTGTGAACACTTCTGTTTATAACAATAAAGCAATATTTGACTTTCACTTTAGGTTTCAATTTGCAAATACTTAGACCGAGTTTTGTTATTTTTATTCTTTTGCTACTGAATTGACAAGGGCAAAATAAATTGAGTATAAATAAAGACAATTATTTTATTGTAAATACTAATAATCTTTTTTGTACGCCCATGCTATTTCGGATCGTATACCATGCTTGGTTTTAGAACGGTAGGTTAAGTTTACTGGTTACTAAGCAAAAACGCGACGGTAAGTAATTTACTTACCGTTCAGCTGAACGGTAAGTAAAATATATATAATTTGTCGAAAAAATGCATCATCTTTAGATGATCCTTTCTTGAAACATCAGTATTTTGTAAAAAAACATAGAATATGCAGCCCATAAACTGCCAGGGGATGCCAGTTTTCTATTTCTTGGAAGTATGCCAACAGGAGTTTTTTGTCTAAGCTCTTTCCATGATTGTCTTCAAACCACTTTTTGAAAACTTTATACGTCTTTTCATAACGATTTTTTTATTTCTCTGGAATTATTGAAGAGCACCCTATTTCCCATGCCTATTCAATATCAGAATTATCATTCTCAGACTCACTCATACTTCTAAAACACTACTGATATAATAATAGTCATGTGTTTGTCAAATATCGTGACATTAAAAAGTTAAATTACAAACGTATCCATAGTAACAACAGAACCCACTTAAGGTTTAGTGCATCTACAGGGCAGAAATAATTATCCAAAACACAATTTTTACCATTTTCAAGATATTTGCTCAGTCAATGTCTTTGTGTTCATAATGGGCGTACAAAAATAGTATAAGCATCTCGAACAGGAAGGAGTTTCCCGATCTCCTCAAATATTGGCGACTGAGCAAAGCGAGCATTGTCGTCGATCGGTAAACTGTCCTTACTGTTCTTGATACTTAATATACTATAGGGTGTTAAGCAGATAAAACACAAATTGCTTACCTGTCATCTAAATCATGCTTTCCAATTTCAGAAGTTGTGTTTTCCCATTTAATAGCAGGCCGTTCATTTATTGAAAAATTTACTTCCGTTGCAGATTCTCTACAACATACATTCAATAATAAGTATTGATTTAACTTATCAATACAATTTTTGATCATGCTGAAGGGTCTTATTCTACAGTTCCTAGTATAGTACAATATTCTGTATGAAATTAGCACATCAAAACATATAGAATATAAATTGGTAGTTATTTTCTAGACATTGCACATAAGTTGCTGTGATTGATACATGAAATGGAAAGTACAAAAGTTGATGATCATTTACCTGTGGAGCGCAGCGCTAAACGATCATTAATATGAATTTGGTACTGTTTATTGAAAATGCCTTACAATATAAATATGTAAACATTTTGATTCGCTCTACGTTTTTTGTTTTTAAACATCAAGGTAAACAAAAAGTAGGGTTGCTAGCAAAGGTTTTTTCAAGGATATGAGTAGTTCTTTACTTCTTGTGATACATTACTATAAACGTTGTACTCAAACAACGCTATAAATCAGCCTTAAGTAATCATCCACATATAAGGCATTAAATGACCCTATATCTTAACCTTTTTGGAATACGATTACATACTTACTCAATAAGTAACTGATCATTTTCTTTATCAATCTTGGATCCATGGGAATCAAACTGAGAATAATTTTCTTCTTCAACCGCATTTGGCAACCTTTCTATTGAAGACAATATCAAGTTCCCTTTATTAGTTATTGGTAGCGTCATTTACCCTAGTTTTATACAATATACAAGCCAAATTTGCTTTTTTTTATCTTTTATCTATTGTTTTTGAGAAATTGTTTTATCAATTTTTTGCGCAAGAACCACAGACCACAGTGCCACTGCCACAGTCTCACAGTCCTGCCAATAGTTAGTGATGTGTTGTTCGCGAATGAACCGGTTCAGAGATCCGGATCTTTATAGAGACCCGTGCGAGCCGACTCTCGCATTTTAAAAGAACCGGAACACGGCTCCCGATCCAGACTCGATTAAGGAATGGAGCAATACGCCGTTCGCACCTGACCCGGGGCTCGGAAACGCAATTGCGAATTGCGATATACACTACGGGTCGCTTTTTAAATGAAAACGGTTACAACTTATGTTAATTAGATTGAGTCTATAGTATTAAAGACCTATTCACTAGTTTGCTAATAATTGTGCTATTTAATCGCAGAAGATCAGCACTTTTTCTGTTTTGTAGGACCTGTACATGGAACAAAAGCAATAATTCACTTTTTTTCTAAATGGCATAACTAGAGTCGAATGGAAAACAAAAAGTAATAATCACTGTATTCACTGTTCTTTTGCAAGCACTACAATATATAAAATCAAAATAAATTTAGTTTTAGTTAGATTACGGGATTCCCCAAATTATTTGTACAATCTATTCATTTTCTTTACAGATTTTTAGCTTGCATCTCTGTCAGTTCAGAATATGAATATAGAATATACATGGGCGGCCATGGCCCCCCCTGGGAATTTAACCAACTCATGACTTTTGTGTAAAAATTGGGCGTAGCACCCCAAAAATTTCCGCTTCAAGTGCCACTAATGCGGCTTTTTCTACGACTCGCCCCCCCCCCCCCCCCCCTGAGAAAAAATCCTGTCTATGCCCATGAGAATATAGTTCATAGATAGCGCTACTCTGGGCGCTACGCATAATACGCATTATTTTAATTTATATATCCATCCTTATTTAGGATCCGGCGCTCGCCGCGGCGATCGGCAAAAGCTAAGAGCCAAGGGCGCAAACTGCTAGCGGAGCGAATCGGACGGGGGCAAATCAAAAGATACGCGAGCCGGTTCAGTGAGTCGGCTCTTTGTATTGATCCGGATCCGGTGAGCCGGATCTCAAAAATGAGCCGGACTGCCCAACTCTACAATAGTGCCAATGTTTTATCTATGGTGCCAATTGTATTTTCTATACTGCTCACAAAATATAAAACTGATTAGCATTTTAAGATCCTTTACACAAATAGTGCACTAAGTAAAAATCGACCTCTCCTATTGGTCGATCCATCTCGTATTCACCGACCAGGTCGGTGCCCGTATTACAATAGCCGTATTCGATTCACTACTTTGGATCGATTCAGATCGATCTAACTGAACTTTATTGAACTGATTCGTGTTCGATTGTAAAAATATCACTTTGCCCCCACTACCTTAAAAGTGATCCAGCTCACCAGTAAGTGAACCGAAAATGGATCGCGCTCACTTGGATCGGTTCAGTAGTTCAGGTAAAAGATGGCATTTAAATATCAATTATCAATCGGCTTTAATTTTTAAATGTTTTTGTTCTAGCAGCGATTTCAAACGGTTCCAAACCACCCGGAGTTTGCGCATAGCGATATAAGCGGCGCTTATATCGTTATGCGCAAACTCCGGATGGTTTGAAATCGTTTGAAATCGCTGCTAGAACAAACCTATTGTTTTCAAAATTTCATTTGACCTTGGCTCACTGAACTGAAATATCAATTCAGTTTCAGTTAATTTTGAACTGATCCCCATTCTCAATCGAATACGGCTAATATGTTTTAGTGATGCAATAAATTTCTGTCAAGAGCCCTCGTCCCCTTAATATTCATCTATGGCTCTCGTGGTGTAGAGATTTAGATAGCTCTCACTTGGTTCAAACCCCGTTGATTTTTTTACTATTTTTTTAAGATTATGTTTCCAAACAGTTTTTTTCTTGATTTTGGGTATGTCTTAGGTTAGCACTTGGATAGTTTTCTTTTCTTGAGCCCTCGAAGCGAGCGGAGGGCCATGCGGATCGACCAATAGGAGAGGCCGATTTTTATATAGCGCTCTATTTGTGTAATTAGCTTATAACGCGCCGGATAGTGGATACTGCCGGGCAGCTTTGGATGTTGGCGCTAGTATGGTCGCGGATTCGGCAATTTTTCCCTACCGAGATTTATACCTTATATTTGTGAACTCCCTAAAGGCCGGTTTTCTTTGTTCTTTCTCAGCTCAGCTCAATCGTCTGACTTCTGTTCTGTTATAACGAAAAGGTGGAAACTATAGCTAGCACCGCATCGTAAGTTCGGACGTAAATTGAACGATTTTTATTTTATATTAGTATTTTCTGCCTAAAACCCTTACTAGTTATGACGTCATGCATTAATGTGACGTTAGTCACTCCGTCAGTTCGTCATCCGTATCTGGCGTCACTCAGTTAACTAAAACAAATAAAAAAGCGGATTATTATAAATTTTTTTCCTTAAAAAATTAGGCATTTTAGTATTGAAATTGTAAGTAATTTCAAGTAATAGGGCATTTAAGGGATTGTTATTTGTGAGTTGCCTTTAAAGATCCTTTACACAAATAGTGCACTATGTAAAAATCGACCTCTCCTATTGGTCGATTCATCTCGTATTACGATATGTCTGCGTGATGCAATCGATTTCAGTCAAGAGCTCTCGTGTTGTAGAGGTTTATGCAGCTGGGTCTCACCTGGACGGCCTAGGTTCGAACCCCGATACTATTTTTATTTTTTTTTAAAGATGTTTCTAAACAGTTTTTTTCTTGATTTTGGGTATGTCTTGGGTTAGCACCTGGTTAGTTTCCTTTTCTTGAGCTCCCGTAGCGAGCGAAGCGAGCGGATGGCCATGCGGATCGAACAATAGGAAAGGCCGATTTTTATATAGTGCACTATTTGTGTAAAGGATCTTATAACGCCAATTATTAACTAAGAATGACGTAAAGCGAAATAGTTTTTCATATTTTCCATCAGACGATGTGAAAATAGTGAAAAAAAATTACTAGTCGATTATTAACATTTTACTCACAAAATGGCATTACCCACAATTTCGCTCACACGATTGGAAATTACCCATAAATATAATTACTCACAAATTGGCAGCACTGGCCATCTCGCGAGAGCTTTACTTTGGCTGCCATCAAGGTAAAAGCGTCTCCAACGCCATCTAGTGTAGGTGGCGTTGACTCGAGCGATTCCATTCGATGTCTTCGCGATGCAATCAATTTGTAGCATGAGCCGTCGTCGTGGTCTAGAGATTTAGATGGCTAGGTCTCAATTCTGTGGCTATCGGCGACGGCGCGGATTCAAACCCCGTTGCTTTTATATATTTTTTTACGGTTCTTTCTAAACTGTTTTTTTTTCCTGATTTTGGGTATGTCCTGGGTTACGCTTGGGTTAGCACTTGGTTAGTTTCCTTTTCTTGAGCCCCCGTAGCGAGCGCAGAGCCATGCGAAAAGTGAAATATTACTTATTGTAATACGTATACAGCAGCTTGCACGTGTTTCCGCGAATACATTCACAAAGATTCCCACTTCTTTGAATGAATTTGATGTCTGTATCCGCATTTGTAACATTCGACCTTGACGGCAGCCAACGTAAAGCTCTCGCGAGACACTCGTCAGCTCTCATAGCCTCTGGAATACGCTGTTTCCAACCTTATTCTAATATTTCACTTTTCGCATGGCCCTCCGCTAGCTGATGAAAACAAAGCCCGCGGCAACCAAAAGTTTAGTGACGGTCGTGCAGGTCGTAAGTTGGATGCTAGCATTATTAAAGACAGTCTAGCGGCGTTTAATGCCTATGAGTAATTTCTAACTTCCATAAGTTCCAATCCCTTTAATTAGCATAGCCGTCAGTCAGTAGCCAGACTGACGACTATGCTTTGCAGTAAAATGTTTAAGTGTTGTTAGTGAGTACAACCCAAACACTAAACATTTTACAAAGCAAAGCTTGTTCAGCACTGACGGAAAAGTAATATTAATAAATGATAAACATGAGATGCTGAATACTGAATTAGGAAAACTCACCCTGCCAGATAACAGCCCTTGGGAATACACCATGCGTTTCTTGAAATTATTATGAATGGCCACATATCAGGCCGGACGCCATCTACCGGTGAGACCTTTTTCAGTTCGGTGAGTTTGAGGCCGAACAATTATTACTGTATAAATGGGCCATGGGCCAGGCTTTTCGGAGTCTGGCTCCATTTCGGGGATCAAATATTTAACGTGTGGCGGGTTTTCTTACCGTAGTAGAATTTTTTTCGGTATGATGCAATACCCCATTTTTTTACTCGGGGATTCACCTACTCAGCACCGGGAATCGGAGATCGCGCTTTAAGAAAGGAACATGCCTATTACAGATGTTTTTCCTAAGTATTTCCTAAATGAAAAATAAAGTCTTAAAAATGCTAAATAGATGGCACTATTGCACACAAGACGTTGCCCGTGCCACATCAGAGGGTTTCAGATTTGCGCGCGAATCACATTGTTGAAAAAAAGTCTAATATTACACTTCACGCATGGCCCTCCGCTCGCTACGCAGGAGCAACCAAGAGAAACAAATCAAAACTAACCCAAGGCATGCCCAAAATAAAGAAAAAACTTTTTACGCATAATATTTAAAATAAAAAAAACGTGTTTTGCCTCTGGAATCGAATCCGGGCCGCCGTATCACCGATTCACCATCCAACCAGTGAGCTACGGGCCAGTTAACAGCAATTCGCTCTACCCTACAAATATTATAAACCAGATTTATTACTAACACACGTTTTATTTTGCCTATATTATTACAGCCACAAATATTTTCACCTTGCACCTCTACCAGTACAGACATCATAATTACATAACTTCATGACTCTTCACTGTCGCCGCGGGCCACTCTTCTTGCAGGATTGTCACGTCCTCGCCTATTCCAAAGTTATTATAAAATTTGCTCGTTAGAATATGGTGTTTGTCAACAATGTAATGCGCGCCCAACTCTGAAGCCCCACTGAGGCGGTACGGGAAACGTCTACTCTATTGCACTATGCTGACACGAAGTAATAGAGTCTATTACAAATTTATTTATAGATCATAGGATAACTCAGAAAACGATGCCTGCTGATTTATTACTTCTACTATGGGTATTTATGATTCTATTACCTAATAGCCACGTGAGGACGCGTAGGCACCAGGCCATTTTGCTAGGCCAGGCCATCGGACAATGCCCGATGCTAGCAGTTAAATTCGACGCAAAACAAATGACCCCGAGTCGGCCCGGACAAATTTTGAAGTCTATCTTAACTTCACGGATGGCCCACCGCTGCTCGCTTTGAGGCGCAACCAAACAAAGCTAACCCAATTTTACAAAAAGAAACAAACATAACCTTAAAGAAGAATAAAAAAAAGTCTCTTGCCACCGACGGGAACCCAGGACCGTCCAACAAGACCACGAGGCCTCTTGGAAGCATTTCGCTAGACCGTATAGACAAGGGTAAATAACGAAATTCGTTCGGGCCGAATCGGAATCATTTGTTTTGCGTGGGGTTTGGCTACTATTATGTCGGATCGCCTGGCCAGTCCGCTGCTGTTTAACAAACAGAAAAATCAACGAAAAATTGTATTGCATGTTTCTTCACAGTTTGAACAATGCATCTGAAGTTGTCATTTGGGAGCAAATTAACAAACAAAATAAATCACCAAAAAATAAGTAATTGTATCGTAATGGTTCTACATATTAGTGCTATATATATATATATATCTGACTGATACCTTTAAACAAAATGCTTTATTAGTTTACACGCTGTGAAAATATCCTAATATATGTAACAAGAATATGCCTAAACACCTTAGCAGAGACAAGAGACGCTTAACTATACGTGATATAAATAGAGTATATCAAACCAACTGTAATACTCTGATATAAATATATCCGAAAATATGAGCGTCTCGCAACAGTTATGATTTTGGCTGCCATCAAGGCAAAAGCGTCTTCAGCGCCATCTAGTGTAGGTGGCGTTGACTAGAGCGATTGCATTCGATGTCTTCGCGATGCATTCAATTTGTAGTAAGAGCCCTCGTGGTCGAGAGGTTTAGAGGTCTCAATTCGGCAGCAGCCCGGTTTCAAACCCCGTTGCGTTTTTTATGGTTAAGTTTCTAAACAGTTTTTTTCTTGACTTTGGGTATGTCTTGGGTTAGTTTTGCTAGCAAACAGTTTTTCCTGATTTTGGGTATGTCTTGGGTTACGTTTGGGTTAGCACCTGGTTAGTTTCCTTTTCTTGAGCCCCCGTAGCGAGCGGAGGGCCATGCGAAAAGTAAAATCATATGATGGCGAAAAACTTGGAAATTAAATAAACACAACACAGGATGCACACTATGGAAATGTTAAACGTTTATAATGATAAATAAACAGGTACTGTAATGAACGCAGATTTACCCTATTTACGTACTTACTGTATTTTCGGCCTTTTCTTCAACTTCTGTTCATGTTCTGAAACCAGGTTCGCACTACCAGTGTTTGACACACTATTTCGTTGTAAATAATTTACCACAACTTGGGCAACTATCCCATATTTGTCCACCTAGTTTAAAACAACTTCATTCCTCTTTCCAGTACTCAATTCTATCCTCAGTTATAAATAATATAATTAAATGAGCGTAGACCAAATTACTGTTTTAAAATAATAAAACAATATTTGAGATTGCGTTTTTAAGGGAGCACACAATTTACAGGGAGCATCTTCTTATTTAATTAATGGTCGGCTCAAATCTAGTCACGTACTTTCTGATATGACCTAGGATTTAAAGTTCGCCAGACAATCAGTTTTTGCACAGTAAAAAAGAAAATTTCATAAAACCGCTGTGATTTTACCTTGTATCAACTTTCCTAGAGTATCTGAGAGCATGATAATTAAAAGCTAGCCAGTCAAGCAATTACGGATTAATAAAAGAAATTTCAATTATCATTAATTCTTATCCGCAGTGATTTACTTTGTATCATACACTTCATCAAGCTTAATTCATTCGTGGCTTATGGTAAAACAAATTCTACAATTTCTACTAAATAAAATACAGAGTGACGCTAGCATTGAATTGTTCTAATGGGATAATCATATTAAAATACTCGAATAACATTTCCTACTAAATAAAAATTACAGTGACGCTAGCACTGAATGGTTTAATGGAATAATCATTCAATTCTCGAGTACATATAACAAGACAATGTTATCAAATATAAAGGCACCCTAAGCATTATGACCTTAAAATTAAACTTATTGTCTAGGACTTAACGTTACACCGGAACCTGCTTCTGTAGCCTTAATCGCTTCTGTTGACCACCTTTTTTTTCCGAGGAGTGACGAATTTCAAACAGCGTTTCTTTACGTTATTTTTCGAGCCGAGCGACGACATGAACTTGCTTAATTACTTAGTTACTTCCACAAGTCTCTAAAACTGTGAGACACTATTTTCGGTTTGGTCAATACTGTGACCATAGTACAGACTTGAAAAATTAAATTTATATTAAAATTTTTCCGAGTCCCATCCGGGCATTACGGCGTGCTACAAGTGAAGATTCAGTTAAGACTAACTTTTGCCCAGATCATTTTTCGCTTTTATAGCAGCTTTTTCGACTTGTTCGTTCCTAGAGAAATCTGGAATCTACACACCTGCGGCAATTAAAACACCTGCAGCGTGTTATGACGCAAAGCGCTTAAAATTTTCGCCGAAGACGGTTATTTGAGTTTTAACTTGTTTTGTAACTTCCAATTCCGCCGTGTTCAAAATTTTTACATTCCTAACTTAATTTCGTAATTAATTAGCTCACACATGGTTTTTAAATCCCAATCAGTAATTAAAATTTGGAGGTCATAACTTTTCGCTTTTTGTTTCAATTGGCTTTGTTCTGGATATTTTTCTTATTAGAAACGCCCCCTGGCCAATGGTTTTCTTTTTAAAACAATGTTTGGGGAACCTGTTTTTTGAAGCGTGCAACTTGTGTTTGATATTTCCAACACCAACTTCTTGGAACTTCTATAATTGTATATGTAGGAAAATACGGTATATGACATGCATATACGTATAAATGACATGACACTGCTCATTAGTATTATAACCTCATTTACTGGCCATCATTGACCATCGAGCTTCTAAATAATAGAGAGGCAAGACTAACTATTAACTAGAAAACGCTACACAATTCGTGAATTAACCAAATGAAATGTATTTTATCAACTTTTTGAGACGCTAATTTTGAATAATCAATTACTCTCTGATATTCAAAGGTGAATATATGTGAAATCATATTTAAAGAATAACCCTCTCAATTTAATTGATACATTGCAATTAACGTCAGACAATTTGCAAATTGCCATTGACATTCTAAACCAAAGATATGATAATAAGATCTATCTTTTTTGCTCACATAAAAAATTATTAGACGCACCTCTCTCAAGCAAGGTAACCACTCAATCATTATGAGATTTTATGGTTCAAATTAAGCAAAACTTTGATTCATTAAAAAATCAAAATATTTCTGTCGAACATTGGTTTCGATTTACATTTTCTCAAATAAATAGGCTATGTCACTCGAAAGGCTTATATGGCTGAAAGAGACTCTCAGGAGCAACTGCTCATGCAACGTTGCCAACTTTCGTCAATTTTCTCAAGTTTCTAGAAAAACGTTTCACACTTTTACCAGATATTTCTGAGTCTCAAATTGATAAACTCTATTGTCGGAAACCGTATTCCAAGCGCAACCAATGCATTTAGAATAAAATATTCTTATTATACACAAGGCAATCAACTCTGTCACCTCACAATGAATATGCAAAAATGCATATAATTAATTCATTCATGAATAATGACAATCTCTCTGGCTTTAATAAAGCAAAGTGTACATTTTGGGAAATCCTAATCACCGAATTTACAAGTGCATAAAGTTTGAAAATTTACTGCAAAACGAAAAAACTGATTTCGTTAACAAAAATAAAATTTGCTTTAACTGTTTGAGTCTTAAGCATCAAGCAAAAATTGCGTCTCATCTCACTCATGTCGTTTTTATCAAAGAAAACATCACACAATATTATATCTAGATTTTCAGAATAATAACAGTCCAAGGGCAATGCTTTTCAAATCATTTAAGAGACAATGGGTCTAAGGTATTTTATAGAAATGCTTCACAATTCAATCGCAGTCAGCGTTCTCCTCAGAACAATAAATCAAATTAATCAGAACTCTCTACATTTCAGTTAATTGCTGTGTATTAGACACTCTCCTCAATTCAGAATCAACAAACTAAAGTTGAATTTACCAAATGAGGTTACTCTAGTCGATCACAATGGTGACAAGCCCTCGCCTGTGCACATTCTGCGGGGTGCTGATGTCTATTATAAGATTCTCTCCGGTGATATGATGAGCATTGTTGCCCAATCTCTCACATTAGTTGGCACTCGGCCATATTATTTCTAGAATAATACCTTCTCATGTTCTGATCCCAAAAAATAATCGTAAATTTTCAAATAAAAATCGATGCTTCCTTTTGCAAATCTCTGTTGAAGAAAAATTCCTTGACGAACTCTTGGAAACATTTTGGTCAATACAAAACAATTCACAATCACAAGTTCCTATTCATTTGTCCCTTGATGACATGATAGCTGACCAAATATTTCTCAAAACTACCCTCAGATTAGCAAATGATGCTTTTCAGGTCAGACATTCTCCCTAAAAATTCCATGAAGATTTTCAGTTAGGACAATCATTTTTTCTTGCCAAAAAAGGCTGTTCACACTTAGAACGATTCTTTGAAAAAAGTCCAGAACTTTACCAACGTGATAAAAAATTCATTGATAAATATCTCTCACTCAATCATGCTCAGTTCGTACCTCACTCTTTGAAAAATGTCAATGACCTTGCGCTGTCAAAAGATGACAATACCAGACCCTTACAGTGGCCTTTGGCCAAGTTACTAGAAGTTATTCCATGCAACGATGGTATAACATTAGACTTGGAACAGTCAGTACCAATAAAGGTATCTTTACGGGAAAGATAACCAAGCTATGTCTTCTACATAATTTTGACAATTAAATGACCTTCTGTTGTTCCTCCCTACAACTATCAGGCATTGTCCTCACTCTCATCTCAGAAGCCTCTAAAAGGCATTCACCATTTGAGCGTGTTTTTATGCCTTCTGCGTGTATTCACGCATGCCCAGTTTAATGTTGTGTTTTGACAAGCAGAGCTGTCAAAGGGGGGGAGTATGTTCAAAAACCATTTTTGAACACGTCTTCAAATATAACGATTTAATTTTTGTACAGTTTAACATTGCACGCCACTGTCCTCGCATTCCAAACAAATTAATACCTTGGCGATACTACTAACGCCATCTCTTATTTACCACGTTTATCCACTGCGTCGGCAGGCTAGAAAGCTAAAAGTTAAGCGTCCTCAAAAGGCCTCCGATCAATCATAGCGTTTCCCGCTTTATCCGGGCGGTATTACTAGCACCATCTGTTGTAACCACCTTTACTCATTTGGAGCCGGCCGCGCATCCTAAACTCATCTGACCAATCATAGCGTTTCCCGCTATACCCCGGCGTCCGAGTCGGCCAATCACGGCGCATCCTACAGGATAGCCCGTTCACTCAAACTAAAATTCCATAAAATTCACATCTTTAATATTCAAATTTCATGAAAACTAATCAGCAGATTTCAACCGGATTTGTATTAAAATTCATAATATTAATTTAGACAACGGGTCATGTTAAGTTTTTACACAATATCTCTGTATTTACATTATTGCCCTTTCCATGCCCTAAGCGGTCGGTGCATCTTCTCCCACCAGAAGGGGCGGTAACAAATTCTTGTGTTGCTCTAGCTCCCACGTTCTAGAATTCAGTATTGAGTTATTGAGTCAAAAGTAGTGTCTTGAACCTCGAGCATGTAAGTCGCAATAGGCGCACCCCCGTTTCTACCGGCTGGCGCGAGCCGCCATGCCGGCAAGTTTTCATGTTTGACACCTCATAATCTCTCTAGTTCTTTACTTATGTGACGTAGCGATATCCCAGCATAATCATCTTTATGTCAAGCCCACAATAAGGTATTTTTCGGCATCTTACTGCCATTATGGAGACCGAATGATATCTAGTACTAAACCTACAAAAAGGTATATTTCGGCATCTACTGCCATTATGGAGACCCACTGATCTCTAGTACTAAACCTACAAAAAGGTATATTTCGGCATCTACTGCCATTTTGGAGACCCACTGATCTCTAACTCTCAAAGGCTGTGCCATGCGCTGCACAGTCCCTAATGGTATTTTCTATTGGATTTTCAACATTCTATATTACCAGCATACCACTGGATTGCTATACTCTTTGCCTTATTCTAATATACGGATTACTCTGCACTAGTCTGCATACACACTCATGCCTTATTCTCACATAAGGATTAAACGGCACTAGTCTGCCAATTTACAGAAGTTATCACAAGGCTACATCCCATACGCGGATTTCAGCTTACCTATGCTACCTGCATAGCATACTTACTAATCATGCATGCGTGCACCAATAAGCCGCATTCACAAGGCATTCATGTCATGCCAATATGCACTAACTGCATACCAGTCAAACCACTACAATTCAGTCATTCTTGTTTGCAAGAAATTGAACAACATTGTAAATAGAAGCTAGCCATAGATCTAGCTAGTGTTTTTCAAAGTGACTTTCCCCCAGTGTTAGAAGATAACCTCCTGAACATTGAACGTTTCTCGTCAATGGTGTTCATAGTGTACATATTAGCTTATAGGTGGACTCTAAGGTAATATTAATCCTGTTATTATCGCTTGTATATTGTTGCATTTTATATCAAAGCTAAATTAGCTAACATAGCTGACAAGTAGCTGTTCCGCAGGAACTCATAACAGACATTTAACCGTATATAGTTTCAAGGTTATGTTTATAACCATACTTTAGTTTAGTACTACAACTGTTTACGCAATGCTTTAGTTTTTAAGAGTATTATTTATGCCATATTATTCAAGGTCGAAACTGCCTCGACTAATATTGTTCACATCGTAGCACTGACTGCAGAATTTGTTTTGACTAGTGTTTATATTTTGTGTATTTATGAGCTTCTAGTTATTTTCAAGTAAAGTAACTTATTAAAATATTCATATAATGCTAAAGCTTTTGTTTTATTTACAAAATGACTTTAGAACTAGTCCTATGGTAAATTTCAGTGCCTAAGAGCACATCTCTTTTTGTTCAGAAAATCGACCAAGATCGACTCTGAAACACCAATCATATATGATTGCCTTGTGACATAGTTTGGTGTGTTGTGTATTGTTTATCTCATTTTTTTATGCATAAGACATGCAGTCTCTAGTATAAAGAGGCAAGAGGTTAGAAAATTTTCCCTTTTAAATAAAGGTCTACAAGAATCTCCAATGTTGACCATATACAGGTACCTTATTGCCCTCTCTTGAATGACAACAAAGACACGATCAAATAACTGTTTGGTACTTGGTACATGTACCCCATATATCAGAAGGTTTGCTTTTTTAATATTTTGGTCAATATTTAACCAATTTAGAATTTCTAACATGTCTTCAATTGGTGTATATTTACCACAGTTTCATAAAATATGTATGCACTTCTTCTTTGTTACAAGAAATCAATACTGAGCTGCAATAGCTATGCAAAGTGAGGCAAAATTATAGTTTTATATATCAACATTTTGGTCTACACAATAAGATATTCTACTGAAACAGCCTACTTTTTTACCTAACTTTTTACAAAGATAATACCATAAGTTCAAACTGAAAATTTAACTCATAATCTTCCTTTGTAAAATGTTCGCTGCAAATTACACTTGTTTTAGGGTTAAAGCTGTCTTTTTCTATAGGTTCGCTCAATCCACAATTTTCTTAATTTTTCGTCTCTTGTAAAACTATGAAATGAAACATTTTTCTCTTGAGTCTTTAAAATTATTGTTGCAAACTGCAACTGCACACCTCGCACCCGGTATTCTAATCAACTTATTGTTCCAAATAACTGAACTTCAGATGTCTACACGCACCATTTTATACACATATGGTTCAATAATTATTGTTTTAAAAATTAAAATAAATACCAAAATACTTTTAAAGCAAATCCCTTCAAATGGAAAACAACGCAAGCAAAATGGCTGCTGGCATTTTGTGACGTCACATGTCATTTGGCTCCTCCCTTCTTTCATCGATCGCCCCGACCGTTTCTTAAGTTACAGTGGGCAGTGCCAGTGCAAACAGATGTCAGGCACCATTGTGTTTGTCAATTGTCTCTGGGGTTGCCACAGACGTTACATGGAACTGTTGTCAAATTGAGTACAAAATAATCCGATATCTACTATCTTTGTCATGTACATAGGGACCGACAATAGCAGCAAATAATTAACGTAGTCGACTATACCATTGTTTATTAAAGACAGTGACTATACGAAGTTCGCCGTAGAGTGGCAACTTGAATTTTAGCGATCGTTGCACCACCTGCCTTCATCTTCGATGGTGGTAGACAAAGATAATGGGATGGAAAAATGCGTGGGATAGAAAAAATATATCGGATTAATTTTTGGACCTAGTTAAGTTAAGCGTCTTTTTTTCTCTGACCATAGTATTATAGGTATTATACCATTGAGTTTTTGTATAAAAATTTCCATTACCAAAAGTAAGATAAAAACTCACAATACTGAATTTTTAAATTGGTTTCTCTGTTTATTTCGAATCCGTATTAAAAGGAATAACGATAGGTATAGATGTTAGTGTGCCTGTTCGAGATGAAACTTTCCGAACTAATTGAACACAATATCGACCGGCTTCACTAAACATTACTGCTTGACTGTTCATCTTGATTAGCAATTCAATGTGTTTTCACGTGAAATTTAGAGAAACGATTTGTTTCATGCATGATCTGATCACTTTAAATAGCGGAACCACTCGATTTGGTCAATTTGTTATGCTCAAATTAGTGTCTTTGTAAAGCATGGGTTCGAGTTGTTTTGAAAGAGCACTCAAACCGCTCCATTTGATCAGTAGACTTTTTATAGGGACAATCTGGATATTTAGGCCAACCTTTTACGTCTTCGCATTAATGTTTAATCTGATGCTTCTTCAAGAAATCCTTTTAATGGGTTCTATATGGACAATCCGAACATCGCAATTAGTCAACACTATGCTGATGGGCAGCTTTACGTGTATTTAAGTGTCGTTTTAGATTATATTTCCGATTCGCTTTATACGAACCTTCTAAACAGTCAAATCACTGGAACTGATCAGCAGACTTATGAATTACAGCATGCCTTGAAAAATCACTATAGGAACACTCAGACACTTATGCTAACCTGTTGCGTCTTCGTCTTTATACTTAATCTGGTGCTTCTTGAAAAAAAATTTTCGAAGGGGTCTGAACCTGAACATCGTAGCCAGTAAACACTATTTTCAGCTTTATGGGTATTTAAGTGGATTATTAGAACACTTTTCCGCTTTGCTTTAAATGAACAATCTACTGGATTTGATGTGCAGGTTTCTGACATATAGCATGCCTCTGTAAATCAATTTTATAAATTGCTTTATAGAGACACTCTGGACATATATGCCAAACTTTTGTGTCTTCATCTTGATGCTTAATCAGGTATCTCTTGAAATAATCCTTTAGAAGTGTTATATGGACAATCATAACCTTGCAACCGGTCAACATTATGATCGGCAACTTTATGTGTATTTAAGTGGCGGTTTAGGTTACTTTTCGTCTTTGATTTAAACGAACACTCTAAACAGTGAAACCATCGGATTTGATCAGCAGGCACATGAGTTTTGGCGTGTGATGATAGGTTACGTTTGTGGACTGTTTTATAAGGACAATCTGGACATTTAAGCCACTTTTTTGCATCTTCGCTTTGATGCCTAAGCTGGTGCTTCTTGAAACAATATTTTCGAAGGGTTTTATATGGACAATCAGAACATTGCAACCAGTCAACATTATGTTGATCGGCAGCTTTATGTGCAATTAAGTGCGACATTAGTTCTTTTTTCCGTTTTGCTTTAAACGAACAATCTAAACAGTGAAACCATTGAATTTGATCAGCAGGCTTATGAGTTATGGCATGAGATGATAAGCTACTTTTGTAGTTTGTTTTAAAGAGACACTCTGGACATTTATACCACCTTTTTGCATCTTCGCCTTGATGCCTAAGCTGGTGCTGCTTGAAACAATATTTTCGAAGGGTTTTATATGGACAATCCGGACATCGCAACCAGTTAACACTATGTTGAGCGATAGCTCTATGTTTAGTTAAGTGGGGTATTAGATCCCGTTTCCACTTTGTTTTAAACAAACACTGGAAACAGTGGAACCACTGGATTTGATCAGCAGGCTTATGAGTTATGGCATGAGATGATAAGCTACATTTGTGGATTGTTTTATAGGGACACTCTGGACATTTATACCAAACTTTTGCGTCTTTGCGTTGGTAACTAATCTGACGTCTCTTGAAATGATCTTCCAATTTGTCAGGCCTTGAGGTTTCACTGGAATGCATCATATACCTGGCTGAATGTTGATTGATATTATCTTTACGATTCGATTGGTAAGAACAATCAGGACCTGCATGCAGTGTAATTTGATCTTTGGGTTTACAGTTAAACCTGAAAAAAATTAAAAAAAAAAAATTAAAAACACCAATGTAGATATGTAGTATGTTACCAGAGACAAGGTGGTAATAGAAAACTTATTCCTATTGTTTCGGGATGTTTCGTCATTATCTATTACATTGATTATATATTAACTCATCCTTTTCTGGCATAATAGAAGGTGATACCCAGATGGCGCTAGAAACTAAAAATACAAGAATGCCAAATGTAACACATCCCAATATAGTCCAGTAAAATAATTATTTATTACTCTTATCTAACGCAAGCAAAGAGTAAGTGACAGAAGTAGCAAAATAAATCGATAAATAAAATAAATAAATGATGCATCGGCCATTTTTTAGTATTTAGAGAAAGGAATGTATCTATTTTGAGTGGTGGTTTCTACTTTGTGACTTTATTAAGTGACAATTTATCCCGGTAGGTATACTGCTTTTTAGTCTGTTTATTTAGGTAAACTTTCAATAACGATTTTTATAGATTTGGCCGATTTAGGACCCTAAATCTAGAAAGCTCTTAGAGGAAAGCCTTTCTCCCTGCACTGTTTTTATTCGCTAGGCCATAAATATCCCATTCAGAGTCCCATATTTATTGCAAAAACATACAATAAGGTGTTTTCAACAAAGAAACCTCCAAATAATGCCTTGCCAAATAATGGGAAGCGAAGGTGTATAGTGTAGAAATAGGAAAATTGTTCTAGTTTCCCGCAAATCTTGAAAGGTAAGTTGTTACTTTACAAACTCATTTAATTAGGCAAAATAGAAAAGCTCTGTTAGATGAGCCTAGAGATGAACAATGCGCTCAAATTGAAGCTTAAATAATAATAATTGAAGAAAATACCTGATGTTACAATAAGAACCTGTACCAGCCCTAACATCTCTATGTTCATTGTTCAGAATCTGAACAATAAACATGGAGATGTTAGGGCTCATACAGGCATTCAGATGTCTGCAATTTTTTACTTAAAAATGTTAGTACGAAATATTGTCTTTATTTTTATTTTCTGAATGCAGAATACGGCCACCAGTAAGAAAAATATCTACGAATACGCCTAGGAATACACATGGTGTTGTTGAGGACGTGCTTACAAGCATTTCGAAGTACATTTAAAGCTGTCAAAGGTCAACCGTATTAGTGTTGCACCAATGACACATTACCACAAATAGATAGCATATGTCATTTAAATAATATCTGCAAAAATGTTTTAGGTCAAGAATATGGCAGGGGTATTTGGGAATGAAGTTCTCTGGAGATTCACTGCGGAATTATAGAATTTGCAATAAGTATTTCAAAAGAGAGATTGTGTAGATGCTGTACAATATAAACTTTCAAAAGCAGCAGTACCATTTGCATGGATTCAAGAACTTTCTATTTTGCCTTCCTCTTCCTAGGTAGAAATATTTCAATATCCAGTATCCAGGCAGTCTCGCCTCAATAGAGGATGAGGTATCAAAAATTATACATATTGATAAAAGATGGCCATGGAATGGAAAACGTCTTTAAAATAATTCTAATAAAATTGTCAAGTTCAATGTCATACTGACATTCTAAGACAGATGGGTTTTCATAGCCAACTTTTATCAATTTTTTGACATGTCTGTAACAGCTTCGAAAATAACAATTGTTATTCTCGGACAGCTTAATACAACAATTAAGCATGTCGGTATTATGATGCATGCTGCATGGCAGTTTAGTAATATTATTAACATTTTATTTGAAATTGAACTCTACTACAAGACTAAAACTTCTTACTATATTTCCAAGCATAACAGTTATTTACACTTTTTGTAATAAAAATTATAAAAGCAATTTTTCAAAACTATGTATAGTAAATATAGTAGATTAAGTTTGAAAGGGGTTAGGCATTTTCTCGAAAGATGATATTTCATTTAGATTTCAGTATTTTGTTTTTTTAGAACTGGAAGCAACAAGTTCCAAAATCCTTGTCAAATCTGGCAGATTCAAATGCTGTACCAAATTTGTTTAAGGATATGCCCTCTCTTACAGCAGATTCTATGGAGTCACAGATACGGTGGTTTAGAAGCAAGTCAGCAAAAGGAAGACGGTGCACTTTTGATGGCGCTCTAACTATATTTAAGGGAAGTTCGAGATGCTACAAATTACTGCGATCCTTTGTTGCACTCTCACATTAAATGGCATTTGTGCCACACATAACACTCTTGTTATTGTTTATGTCAGCGTTCTTCAAAATATGGGTCAAATAAACTTGTTTTTATTATTGTTTAGATTCTTCCGTCACTCTTACAAAAATATAGCTCAATTAGACATTTTGACCATTTACTTATATGTTTGCTGTAAAGTAGATTTAAATTAGTTCTGTTAATTTGATTTGTTAAAAAGATACAGATATTGTCAACAATAAAATACACCAAAAAATATGTGCACTCACTTTATATCCCTGGGTTGATTTTTATTTATATAATATAAACATTAATAAACAATTTTAGCGATTTCTATTGGAAGAGTTAGTGTGCACTGAGTGTATTCCTATTTTTCATTAACCAACATCAGTAAACAGAGAAGAAAATACGCTCAGTGCGCACTAACTCTTCCAATAAAGATCGCTATTTAATAAAGTAACATAAAATTAAATTATTTCAAATTTTTACGGTAAAAATCCCCAGCACCATCTACGTTCACCTTTCATCATGCGAGACAAAGACGGAGCATAGAATGGGATAATATTTTAACACATAGTTGAGTGTCTCAACCCTTGTATCTAATGTCACTAACTCACTACCACTAATATGTTCATTGGCAATAACAAGGCGTTCAACAGAATTAAACATATAAACTAATCTACATTGGGTTCTTTAAATACAAATAGTTACATTTATTAACGAGTTTAAATGGCAGAAACCTTCCAGTGGGTCTGCATTGGAAATACTACTGTGAAACTCGTGGATAGATAATAATAATAATAATAATAATAATAATAATAATAATAATAATAATAATAATAAATATGATTTATTGTCCTATCGTTAGACGGGCTTGCCTGTAGTAAAGAAGCTGGAAGGCGTATGAAATGGACAAGAGAATTGAACAGTAATATTATGCATGCGTTCTACTACGTCAACCAGTGTCAAGATGAACCACTACCTGCTTGGAGACACTCTCTGTACACCGAGTTCACACGGAGACATCCCGATTTAAACCTATCTGAACAGAATATCGTAGATAGAAAACGGGCTATTATCAACAAGCAGTATTTAACACACACCGAACTTCAAAACTTAAAAAGGGAAGTCGGTAGTATGTTGCACCAACAACAAACGTATGAGCAAGCTGATGATAACGAAGTAAACCGGGTAGAAAGGGATAATAACCCCCCCAGGATCACAAGAGCCAAATGAGGC
>MU183365.1:79821-102727 GCA_016904865.1 Pissodes strobi | reverse complement strand
CCCCCCCCCCCCCCCCCCCCCCCCCCAGTATCACAAGAGCCAAATGAGGCCGTTGCATCTAGCATTGACCCAGTTATAGCCGAAAAATTTCAAAGTAAATTGGGCTTTTACGAAAGCGTAGATCCATTTAACAGGCCCATTATACCAGTTCTGACTAATATCTGTAAAGCCACAAGTACAATAACGAAAGTCAACAAAATCCTCGAAAGCTATTTAACATCAAATAGGACCTTAGCCGAAATACACCTTGCCCTTTATTCTGCTGCCGTCACAGTGATTGAACTTAATGGACAAAACACTTTCGACCCAAAAAATAAAAGTCACAATAGGGCGATCAATTCCCCAGCTTGGAAAAAGCGGCTGGAAAATAGCGAACGAGCTGAGAGGCAAGGCTGATTTGCTTTCAGAATACTTTAGAGGCAACCCATCAAGAAAGGTGTATTTTAAGACAAAGGAAATCGCAATAAAAGCCGGCATACATCAAAATCAACATAACTATGCTGAGCAGCTTCGGGAACTGCAAGATCGGCTTCGACAAAAAGCCAAAGCGAAAGGAGCGAGACTGGCAAGGTATAACGAAACATCAAAAAAGAAACAGCAAAACGGAGCGTTTTTTAGAAATAGAAGGAAATTCTTTAGCTCCTTATAAAACCAGCGACAGAGCGAACAAAGTGATCATGAAATTGACAACGATAATTTCAAGACATTTTGGTCATCGATCTGGGCTCGATCAACAGGTTTTAACGAGGAAGCTGAATGGATAAATACAATTGAAGAGCAAACATCGAACGTCCCCGAAATGTCGGTGGAAGTCTTCACGCAGGCAGACGTTGCCGCCGCAGTTAACAAGACTCAAAACTGGAAAGCCCCCGGCCCTGATAGACTTCAAAATTTCTGGTTGAAACACTTTCCAGCAGCTCATAAAAGCCTGGCTCGCTGCTTCACCGAAATATTAGAAAATCCCCTGGATTTTCCGGAATTTCTTTCCAAAGGCAACACATTCCTGCTTTACAAAAAAGGTGATCAAGGTGAGCCTAGGAACTACAGGCCAATCACATGCTTGTCTGTCGTGTACAAAATTTTTACCTCCGTGGTAACTGAAAAAATTACCACGGAGGTAAAAATTTTATCAACATTGCACCGCCAACAACATACTTGAAGAAGAACAAAAAGGCTGCACCAGAGCTGCACTCGGATGTAAGGAGCAGCTAACAATAGACGCTGTTGTACTAAAACAAGCTCAGACACATAAAAGAAATCTCAATGTCTACTATATAGACTACAGTACAGCGTTTGATTCCGTACCGCATGACTGGCTGATGAAAGTTTTAGAAATATATAAGATATGCCCACGTGTAAGAAAATTACTACAACATCTAATGGGCAAATGGAGCACTAACATCTATGTATATAATAAACACACCGGAGCAGTTCAAATTGAAAAGGGCATATTTCAGGGAGACTCCCTGTCGCCATTATGGTTTTGCTTAGCACTAAACCCCATGTCGAAGCTCCTTAACGATACAAGAGCGGGCTATAAGGTCAGTGAGAGGGATCACCATAGTTTAACACACCTGTTATACATGGATGACCTAAAATTATGTGCGGGAACACCATACAAACTTAAGTCCTTGATAAAAACTGTGGAAACATTTAGCAAGGATATACGGATGTCATTTGAGCTAGATAAGTGCTCCACAGTCAACATCAAAAAGGGAAAAATCGAGGTACGGCAGGAAGTAGTGTGTAACATCACGGAACTCCCCCCGGAGGAAACCTATCGATATCTGGGAATCCCTCAAAACCAGACAATTGATCACAGGGCAATTAAAGAGGAATTTAAGAAAAAATATACCGGTAGACTCACAAAACTCTTAAACTCCAAGCTCACTAGTAGGAATCTCATCGAAGCTGTAAACAGTTGGGCAGTGCCGGTATTAGCGTACTCTTTCGGCATAATAAAGTGGTCGAGTACTGATCTGAATGACTTAGACAGACTTACACGAAGGCAGCTGGGGAAATTTAGAAACATGCATACTAACTCATCAGTGGATAGATTGTATCTGCCCCGGCGAGAGGGGGGAAAAGGCCTCATCAACATAAAAAAACCTCTGTCTAAGACTGGAAAATGATATGAGGCAACGATTCCGCACCTCCAATGGAGTAATATTGAGATCGATAGTGGCAAAAGATGACAGATACACAGTTCTGAATTTAAGCCAGCGCGATCGTCTTTTAGAAATTAGAACTAATGAGGATCGCATCAACAATTGGTCCGAAGGAGCGATGCATGGTAGATACCCTAAACTTCTAAAAATGGAAGGGGTAGATAAACAGTCTTCCTTGCGATGGCTGGAGGAGGGGCAGCTCTTCCCAGAAACAGAAGGGTTCATGATCGCTATACAAGACAGGGTGATTAGAACGAAGAACTATGAGAAGAATGTGCTAAAACAAGATGTCGTCGACAAATGCAGAAAATGTTTTGCTGTGGGTGAAACCATCGAACATATTATGGCAGGATGCCCTGTATTGGCAGACAACGCATTCCTGGGACGACATAACCAGCTCGCTAAGATAATCCACCAACAACTAGCCATTAAACATAAGCTACTAGATGAAACAACACCTCCATATTATAAATATACCCCATCACCTGTACTTGAGTCCGCGGAAGCAGTTTCGTATTGGGACCGACCCATCACCACCGACCGAACTATTGACTTTAATAGACCTGATATTATCATAATAAATAAGGCTGGAAAAACTGCTGTTATCATTGATATCAGTGCCTCTATCGCACAACATCAGTAGACTGATCCGGGAAAAGACGACAAAATACGAAAACCTATCGTTTGAGTTAAAGCACCTATGGAAGTTGCGAAAGGTAACCATCCTACTCTTCGTAATCTCGGTGGAGGAAATTGTCTTCAACGATTTTCTACGAAATCTCACCGAACTAGAATTACCACATTCCATCTGTAAAGTGGGGCAGAGAGCTGTGCTCCTACAAACCTGCCACATAGTTCGAAAATTTTTAAACTGAGCGAGAGGAGCTGAAGTGCTTTCTCGCTCAGGCTTAAATACCGCGACATCCGGCTAGTGCCGAGAGTTGACAATAATAATAAATATGATTTATTGTTTTAAAGAACAAAGTCCTCATAACAAAGCTAGGTATAATAAAAAAGAATACAACACATACTTACATCTTAAAATAAAAACTATGCCACGCATACAAAGCATACCAACACCGGTCCAATACAACTCTAAATTCAAAAAATTAAAAAATATTAAAAATCATCATTATAATATTCGTCCAAAGTATAATATGCCCTAAACTGCAACAACAACTTTACTGATCTCCTAAAACATTTATCATCCACAACATTTTTACCTTCTCTAGGCAGATGATTATAAATTTTAAGGCTCTCATAGATTAACGAGTTCTTGGTAAGGGTACTCCTTGGTGTCGGCAACCGCAGGCCACAGCCATTACGTGTATCGTATACACTGTCCTGTAAAATGTACTTATATTTTTTGTGCGCTAAGGCCACCGTTTCCAAAATAAAAAGATAAATAAACGTCAGGATCCCTTCGCGAACAAAGTATGACCTACAATGGTCCCTCGGCCCCAATTTACACAGATATCTTAGGCCACGCTTCTGAAGCCCAAAAATCGACTGCATCAGCTGCCTCGAACTAAAACCCCAAAATGCCACACCATATCTCAAATTCGATTCAACCAAAGAAAAATAAACAGATCTTGTCATTGAGTGTCCCAAACCATTACTGATAACCATCATAGCATAACACGCTGATGCTAATTTTTTATTAAGATTAGTTATATGGTTAGAAAATTTAAGTTTTGTATCAATATACATTAAAACGGAGTTTTATCCACAATACCGAAACATTGTGGATAAAACTCCGTTTTAGAGCATGTTGCCGAAGGTTCCAAACCTCAACATAATCAATATACATGCCCAGAAACTTCGCAACTTTTATTATCTAGGGTATTATTGTCAAGTTTCAAATCATCAATATTACATATTTTAAATGTTAAAATATTTGTTTTGTCGACATTAAAACTCAAACAATTTGCATTACACCACAGCTTTCAGAATGTCCCTTGACAGTTTATCAGCCAGATGCTTTGCAGATCGATCCAACCACAAAATTGTGGTATCACCTGCAAACAAAGTGAACTGGCCACTAACATCGACATTTGTCAGATCATTTATGTATAAAAGAAAAAGTAGCGGTGTAAGTACAGAACCCTGGGGCATGTCATACGGATTATTAAGCAATCGTGAATCACTTTCCAGATTTCTAACCACTTCCGTTCTTTCTGACAGGTAAGATGCTATCCATCCCAGAGCAATTCCCCTAAATCCATAGCACTGAAGTTTCCCCAGCAGTACCTCGCGATTCACGCAGTCGAATGCGTTTGTAAAATCGCAAAAGGCAGCTGCAGCAACATCGCCATCGTTCAGACCAAAGTACAGCTTTTCCAAAAAACTACACAAACACAAACAACTTTAGTGCTTTTACAATTTTGAAATCCAAATTGACAACTTCCCAACAAGTTGTGCCTTACAATAAAAGATAACACACGACTCTTTACGATCTTTTCAACAAGTTTGGACTGAGTAGGAAGAATAGATATCGGCCGATAACAAGAAGGATCACTTGTATCGCCTACCTTAAACTGTGGTCGAGCCAAACCACTCTTCAGACATGGAGGAAAAATGCTCGAATCAAAAGAGTTATTTATAGCTCTTACTAGTGCACTCAGAGCATTTTCTGGTAGATTCTCAAATATTTTTAATAGGACATCATCCATTCCAGCAGAATTTTTATTTTTAATCTCTTTGAAAATACTATTCAATTCCCCTATATCTGTATGATGCAAATAAAATGTTTCCACTACCGACACACCGTTCAGAAAGGACAAGGGATCAATCTGGGAGCACAGATCAGACACCAGACTCTGAGGAACAGAGCAATAAAATTCATTTAGAACGTTCGAATCCAGGTTGTTCCGCTCGTCAGATTTCCGTGATTTTCCTCTCAATTCATTAATTATGCTCCATCCCTCCTTTGCTTTATTTGAAGCATCATTAATTCGGCCTCCATAATAAATTCTTTTCGCGGCTCGCAAAACTTTCCTATAAATTCTCTTATATAAATTAAAAAGATTTGTAAAACATTCAGAACGACCAAACTTTCTCAATCTATGTAGGCATCTTAGGTTTTTTTGAGGAAATTTTAAGTCCCTGTGTTACCCAAGGCTTTTTTTCTTTTGTCTTAGCCTTTTTTGAGGACAATTATTATTAAAAATAGTTACTAATACTTGCCTAAAACTTTCAAGTGGATCAGGTGTCATTGCAGCTGAGGATATGTTAAACTTTTTAAAATTAGTACCACTGTATATTCTACCAAATCTGACTCTCCTATCCTCCACGTAAATTATACAAAGCTCCGCAAATATTGCATCATGATCCGATAGATCAGACGACACGACAGACAAATTGCATTGTACATTATTACCGAAATTAGTACAAAAGTAATCTATAAGAGTACTTGAAATGTGTCATAATGCATGTGGGCTCCATGACCAGCATGTTAATATTAAATGAATCAAGCAAGTTACGAAGACTCTGAACATCCATCGATCCTACGTCCTCCTCGATTTTTCTTAACTCGCAGCCGGCAACAGTGCACTTGTGTAAAATCCCTACAGCATTGCCAACCATCCGAAATTTGTCGTATTTATACGGAAATGATAAGCAAAGATATACGGACGCGGAAACGATGTTTGTCATTGTCCGACATGGATTTTTTAATTCCAAATTGCTAACCTCAGCAGTTAATGCTTTTTTTAACATTAAAAATGTCATACGATATATTAACTAGGCCTAACGCATAGTTACCATGTTTAGTAACATGAGTATGGTTTATATCTTTAAATACTAAAATACATCCTGCCTAAGCATGACAGTCCCAATTGACACTAACGACAGACGTGAATAAAAAGTTTGAATACTTTAAAATCAATTAAAAATTAAAAATTATTGAACTGCATTTTAAGTGACGATCACTAAATTTGATTTTAAGTGTTCATGAATTAATGAACACTAGCGGTAAGTTAAAAAAAAGGTGTGTCCTTAAGACCACACTACAGAAGCGAAAACTTCGACAAAGCCAAATTAATATTATGAAATACAAGTATTTTTTGTGGTCGATATTTTCAATTCACAAAATTCATAATGATACTTTCACAAACTGTAATCTGTGACGCCAATCCTTGGTTGACGTGCAGATTATGTAACTGATATTAGGGTTCGACCTACGTCAGATGAGAAGAGACGATAAAGAATACATTTTGACGAGAAGAATACCAATGTCTATTTGTCAACACCTTAACGATTTATGATAATGCACGTGTCTTTTCGGTTGAGGTATACTTGGAATTGTTTTGAAAGTCGTGGTAACTGTTTATAATAAAGTTAAGAGATGTGCGAACGTTTTTTAAGGGCAGATTAGTTTAACTTAATTTCACTCAGAGTTTACACTGAACGTTAATTATTTGACAGATTCTACTTTGAAGTTGTCTTTCCTGAAGCTGTGACAAATTTATCGTAGATTCGACTTTACTACTTTTACAGATGTGTGCTGTGAAACTCGGGTTTTAACTAGGAAATTAGGTTGCAGCTTAGGACCACCGAACCCTATGCACATGTGTGCTGTAAGGAACTGGTTGGAGAGGTTTGGGTGAGAATCAAAGTGCCAAACCGATGGTTCACTTGAGTATTTATATAATAAAACTTGCCGATTGTTGCACGTTTTTGGGCTCACAGAAGTTTGCCCTGTTCAAGGATATTCTCAATTTTTTTTTTTCAGAAGTAATTTTTGCAAAAAAGAAAACTTAGGTCTGACCAGCTTGACAGAATTAAATGGTTTACTGGGGAGTTAAAAGAAATGAGAGATCATTTCCACTTCTTAGAAAAACTATGTAGGCAATATATATTTTATCTAAGCTGGGGAGTCTGGGCTAGGAGTGAGTCTGGATACGAAGTTACTTGACTGGGTGCTCCCAGATCGTTAGATTCAATAATTTTCAATCCCTTCTCTTTAATTTGTTATATCAACGACCTAGGGTCGCATTTTGAGCAGAGTCAGTTCCTCCTTTTTGCTGACGATGTAAAACTGTTTATGAAAATATCATCACTGGAGCATTGCATACAGCTTCAGTCTAACTTGGACAGGTTAGTTGCGTGGTGCAAGAAAAATGTTATGGAGCTGAATACTTCAAAGTGTTACTCAATCACTTTTTTCAGGTCAAGGTCGGAAATTGAACAACCTTATTCAATAGAAAATAATATGCTAACTAATGTTTCCGAAATTAAAGATCTTGGTTTGATTATGGACTCAAGGCTCACTTTTGTTCCTCACATCCAGAAGACCATTACTAAATCTCTTCAGCTCCTTGGATTCATAAAGCGCATTACTAGTGAGTTGACAAATGCTAATGCAATTAAACAACTATATTGCTCATTAATAAGAACTCATCTCGAATACTCCTGCTGTGTCTGGAATCCTTGCTATAATGTTCACATTCAGAAAATTGAGAGGGTTCAACATACGCTTCTTAAATACATGGCCTTCAAACTTAACACCCCTCAATTAACATATCATCAGCTAGAATCGAATATTTATACTGTGACGCTTGAAAAACGCAGAAACCTAAAATACCTTAAAGTGCTTTATAACTTATCACATAATAAATATAACTGTCCTCTTTTGCTTGATAGAATAGGGCTACATGTGCCTTCCAAGGAGACACGTTTGAGGAATACCTTCTCGATACCTCCTCATAGAACTAACTATGGCCTAAATGCGTTTTTATCAAGGTCAGGTAGACTGGTCAATGAGCATCCCACGCTTGATTTCTTTTGAAACAGATCGGTTTTCTTGAAGCAATTATATACTATTTTTGAAGTCTCTAATTTTGCTACAAATCTCACAAGTTCTATCCTCTTCTGCTATTATTTAAACTGATCTATTAAAACTTGTGGAATCCTATCTTGAGAACAGAGTGCAGTTTGTAAATGTTGCGGGGGTATTGTCAGGGGAGAATGTTTGGGGTTCCCTAGGGATCGTTCTTGGGTCCCATTATTTTTCTTATTTATATTAATGATCTCACATCAATCGATACACAAGCAGAGTATACACTCTTTGCTGATGATACCACCGTTTCCTTTGTGGCCGATCCGCTTGAACGATCGCTTGAGGGTTCCATGGATGCACAGGAGAGAGCGAGGGAGTGGTTCCCAGGGAATGCATTGCTTCTTAGTGAGGGGAAAACTAATATAATGGTTTAGAGAAGCTCGGGCTGTTAATGGTGATACAGAACGCCATAATGACGTCTGTAGACAAGCTCACGGAAGACGGACCCCAAGTCCGCTTCCTGGGATGTGCAGCTAGGCCAGGCTGGCTGCAAGTGACTTGCGCTGACGACGCGAGCATGACATGGCTTAAGAACGTAGTAGCCGTCCTGAAGCCATGGGAGGGTGCTCAACTTAAAGCCGTCAGCGGAGTCGACATACTAAAACCACATATATGCATCGCATATATACCCGATGACAACGACAAACGGTTGACATCGGAAGTGGTTCTTACAAGACTGCGTAATATGAACCGCAGTCTAAACACTCGGGAGTGGACAATTCTACACCGGAAAGAATCAGGTCCAGGACAGACCTGGACATTCGCCATTGATGACGAATCAATGGCGACTCTCGAAACCCCTCAGGAGGAAGCTGAAGGTAGGGTTGATCCTGTCTTCACAGAAGCTTCTAAACCTGAGACCGGATTGGTGGAAGCAACAGCTTCAACATCGGGTGGCAGAGAGGGAGCCAAATCCCTCTCAAAAAATGTCGCACCTCGACCAGGCCCCCTGAAAGGGAAAGGAAAGTCCATCCCTGGCAAGGGGACCAAAGGGTCGAAAAAACAAGGAGGTAGGGCCCCCTTGGATGAGCAGACTGGGAAGAAAAATGGAAAATAAGACCATTTTTCTGCAGGCCAATCTGCAACATGCCAAGGCTGCTTCATACATCCTTGGCAAAACTTTTAATGAAGGGCGGGTAGATATCGCCCTTCTCCAGGAACCCTGGCTATCAACAACAGGCCAAATAAAAGGCCTAGGTAATACATCAGGTAAGATAATTTCCTCTGGAAACAGACCCAACAACATGAAATTTTTCAAAATTTCAGATCATTGCTCGCGGGACATGGCGACAGCGCTTGTCAAAATACCCATGGGACAGGACACAACGGATATGATCGTTTGCTCTGCCTACTTTCCTGGGGACGTTGAAGCAAACCAACCTCCTCCAATTGAAGTGCGGAACTTGCTCGCCTACAGTCGGAGGAAGAACATCCATCTACTGGTTGGAGGTGATGCCAATGCGCACCATGCAGTGTGGGGCAGCACGGACACCAATCAAAGAGGTGAGTCATTATACAATTATTTACTAGGGGAGGGGCTGGTTGTTAATAACAGGGGCTCTGAACCAACCTTTGTATCTGTCAATAGGCAGGAGGTATTAGATCTAACGATCAGTGATAATCTCTTATCCACAAGAATCTCAGATTGGATAGTGTCATCAGAGCCCTCATGCTCTGATCACAGACATATTCTCTTCAATCTGAAAACAGGGGAAAGGCCCATCTTTGAATACAGGAATCCTAAGTGCACTGTTTGGGCTGGTTTTAGTCTTACCCTTCAGGAGCAGATGCGGACCTCTATTGCAAAGATATCAAATCGTGATGAGATTGAGCTGGCCTCAGAGCAACTGAGGACAGCCATAAATACAGCTTATCATGAAAACTGTCCAGTCAAGACTAAAATGGACAACAGAGGAACCACTTGGTGGAACAACTCCCTTGACAAACAAAGGAAGGAGGTTCGTAAACTCTTTAATAGAGCTAATGAGACCGGCACATGGGATCAATACAGAACTGCTCTAACAAACTACAACAAAGCCATCAGAGAGGCAAAAAGGAATTCATGGGAAACCTTCTGCCAGGGCATAACAGATGCACCTGGCAGTGCAAGGATCCATAGAATCCTCTCTAGAGAACCCGTTCAGGAGTTAGGATCGCTAAAACGACCTGACGGATCCTTTACGGAATCTGGCATGGAGACGTTGGAGCTTCTGGCTAGGACTCATTTCCCGGGATGTCGGATTTTGCATAATGATGAGGAGGAGCCTGTTTGGGACCGATCAAAACGGCCAAAAGCGGGTGATTGGATTGTCCCCAAGAACATCATTAATGCATCAACAATTAAAAGTGCTATTTTATCGTTTCAGCCTTTTAAATCACCTGGTGAGGAAGGAATATTTCCAGCACTGCTGCAGAACGGTCTGGAAGTATTAACACCGTTCTTAATCAAACTTTTTAGAGCCAGCCTAGCGAGTAATTATATAACTAGCAGCTGGACTAAATTCAGAGTGGTGTACATCCCAAAAATGGGACGTAGGGAATCAACACCTAACTCATGGAGACCTATAAGTCTGACCTCCTTTCTGTTGAAATGCATGGAAAAGATACTCGACGTGCACATCAGAACGGGTGCACTTGGTGAGTATCCACTGAATGCTCACCAATATGCGTATCAGACCGGCAAATCTACAGAACTAGCACTAAACAACCTTGTCGGGAACATAACACAAGCGTTAGAAAGCAAGACTATCGCGATGGGTGTGTTCTTAGACATCGAAGGAGCATTCAATAATGCATTACAAAACTCCTTCTACACAGCATTAGCTGAAAGAGGGATTGAACCACAAATAAGGAACTGGATCGGAAGTATGTTAAACTGCAGAGTGGGCACAACAACCCTACAGGGGGAGATCTACAGATTCAGGGCTGTTAGGGGGTGTCCACAGGGCGGGGTTTTGTCGCCCCTTCTGTGGTCTCTCCTGATGGATGGTCTGCTGGCGGTCCTCTCGCTGTGGGATGTGGAGATGCAGGCATATGCGGATGATCTAGTAATACTGATAAGAAGCAACTTGCACAGAACTATTTCAGAGGATCTGCAAGAGGTGCTGACCGTGGTCTATGACTGGTGTGAAAGGGAGCAACTATCTGTGAACCCACACAAAACAGTTATAGTACCATTCACAAGGAAGAAAAGGCTGGAAGACCTAAGACCACCTTCACTCAAAGGAGAAACTATCCCATTTGCGAATACAGTTAAGTATCTGGGAATTACCTTAGATAAAACACTTAACTGGAATGCGCATCTGGATAAAATTGCCACAAAGGCGAAACTGTCATTATGGACCTGCAGACGCATTTGCGGCAAAACATGAGGCATACATCCCAAACAAATGCACTGGCTCTATATCGCGGTCATAAGACCAATGATAACATATGGGGCAGTAGCTTGGTACTCTAAGGGCTTACAGAGCTCCGCGAGAATCAAATTATCTACCTTACAAAGACAAGCGTGTCTGGCAATTAGTGCCGCTTTCGGCACTACACCCACGGCAGCGCTTGAGTGTCTTCTAAATCTGCCACCTCTTCAAATAGTACTGGAGAAGGAGACTAGATGGGCGACGTATAGATTGACACAGGCGGTGATCAACAATCCGCAGGCGATCATCATAGTGCCCAACAGGCTGGAAAATGCCAATGAGCAGGACAGTGTGTTGGGTCTACCATCAGATGTTATGCCTACCAAAACCACCTATTACCATGCCTATGACGTCCTCCTACCAGAGAGGAACGAATGGGCGAAGGACTCTGAAAATCTGAGAAGAACAGAGAATAGTTGGTTCACTGACGGCTCCAAGACCAATGATGGTACGGGAGCTGCTGCATGGAATAAAAATGGTAAGGTTGAGCTTAAATGTTCCCTAGGCAAACATGCAACCATTTTTCAGGCTGAAGTTAAGGCCATTGATATGACTGCACAGTGGCTCATCGATAGAAACTGGAAAGGCAAGTCAATCAAAATTTTCTCGGACAGTCAAGCAGCTCTAAAAGCTCTTGATTCTAGCCGTTGTTCATCCAAGACAGTATGGAACTGCCAGGAACTACTCACCAAACTAGGGAGAGAGAACAAACTTACATTGATCTGGATACCTGGACCTACAGGATATGAAGGAAACAAAAAAGCTGATGCTCTTGCGAAGCAGGCGGCCTTCTTGCTTAGAAGTTTGACTCTGAATGTTTCAGTGAAGGTCCTGAAAACAGCCTGTTTTGCGGTTTTCCCCTCTCATCTGAGCTATGCGATCTTGGCTTGGAGACATTCTGCTGAGATCAGAGTGCTTGCAGGTTTGGCCTACAGGGACGACTTCGACGGGCTTTTTGTTCATTGAAAAATTTTACTGTACCATCCTTATATGTTCTTGAAAATCTCATGTTTGTCCAAAGTAGGGAGGGACATTTCCAGACTCATGAGAACATTCATAATTATTACAATACCCGACACAGACAAAATCCTGTGCCAGCGTACTGGAGGCTGAAGAGGTGTCAGAGTGGACCTAGGTACTGAGGGAATAGTTGTTTTTAATAAGTTTCCAGATACTTTGAAAGACCTTCCAATAAACATATTTAAATCCAGAATTAAGGACTTTTTAATAAGAAATACTTTTTATACATTCGAGGAGTATTTGACATTTGATTTTCATGTTTTAGGAAACCAGAATTTTAAATATGTTTGTAGGTATATGTTTAATGTGGAAACTTAATGTAATGTTGCATGACTTTTGTAATAAATTATTTGTACTACTTGAGAATTGCTTTAGCAAGCGTAACATGTATCTTTTGGAACTATGGCTTGTGTTAGACATTTTACGTAAATTGTATATTATCCCCCCCCCCCCCCCGCCTCTCTCTCTCTCTCTTTGGGCTGCATATTTTTGAGTGTGTAATGTTTGTGCAGAGGAATATCATTATTTAATAAAAACATGCCAAAACATAACTATGACATCAGGTCACTTGGTTTCAACTTTCCACAGCATAGACTTGCACTCTCGGAACGAAGCCCAGCATACTCTTGTTTAAAAAATTACTAAATTGCCGAATAACTTAAAGCAAATCTTAGGCTTATCATGCTATAGGAAGGCTCTCCTGGAATATGTTGTCGGGTTGAAGTCCTATATAGTTGTCGAGTTTCTTTCATCATCTTAAGGTTAGGAAATAATGCACTTATGTTAGTTAAGTATCTTGCCTTGTTAGTGTTTAAGGGATTAGTGTTTATAAATGAAATTTCTCTGTTTCTAATTTTCAAAAGTGTTTTATACTTTGAATGTATAAAAAATTTGATATTTTTCCCATTGTTTAGGTTAGTATTTAAGTGCAAGTGTGACGAAAGCTTCTATCGAACGGCGTTACGACAATTGAACCGTCATAATTGTCAGTATAGTCGCCTTCTACTTAACGAGGCGGGTCCTGATCTCTGAATCAAATCAATAAAACCAGCTTACACGTCCGTTTCTTTTCCAAACAATAAGGGTGAATAAGGCTATCGATAGGCTTATTCACCCTTATTGTTTGGAAAAGAAACCGACATATAAACAGGTTTTATTGATTTGATTCGGAGATCAGGACCCGCCTCGTTAAGTGGAAGGCGACTATATAGAATTACCCATGTGTTTACGGGCCAGTACTTTCTTGCCGACAGGTTTGACAGCACAGTGGTCAGATACTTGCCCTTCGATACGAAGGTCGCTGTTTCGATTCCCGTCGGCGGCATGACATGTTTCTTTATTTTTTTAAAGGTTATTTTTGTTTCTTTTTTAAATTTAGGTTAGTTTTGTTTAATTTTTGTTTCTTTTTTTAATTTGGGTTAGTTTTGGTGCATGAGTATAACTTCGCTGAATTTGACGGTTCAATTGTCGTAGCGCCGTTCGCTAGACGCTTGTCACTTGTGACGCCATTTATTTAAGCACAATTTTTAATCATGTACCTTTATAAATAAACGAGTAATTTGACTTTGACTTTTTTAAAGTTCTTACTTGGATTCTGATATGTTCCATTCATCTTCACTTTTAATATCAACTTCCTCATGACATATAAAGTCCGACTGAACAAAACAGTCCTCATTACATTTTTTCTCACTGGATTCTCTATAATATAAAATAAACCACTTTTAAGTATATATTATAGAAACATGCTGTTTAAATCAAAATTTCTCAATCAGAACATTCATAACATCAAATACTACTATAAAAAGTAAACATGTTAATAAGAGTTAACAAATGTATGTGTTTATTCTACTCTGCATTAGTTCTACTAAAAGGCACGAGTATCTGTTTTTTATCTTTTACTGTCACTGTTGTATGATGTCGTATGATATGAACAATATAAAATTGTTATTACACATATTTCTATATATACATATAAAATCGTGCTTACTTTGGCTCACTGACTGACTGGCTGTCTGACTTGTGATGCGATTTCCGATCCCATGCTCACAATGCATGAAACTTTTGAATGAATATTGCAATGTCAATTTCTTACCTGGATTCCGAGATGTCATCTTCAGCTTCAATTTTAATTTCAACTTCCTCCGGAATTATAAAGTCTGACTGAATCAAATAGTCATTACATTTCTTCTCATTGAATTCTCTATAAAATAAAAACAAATTACTTTTATAGAGACACATACTTTATGTATGAAGAACAAAAATGTTAATGGAATTATTCCACTTAGTACTTAGGTAATTAAGAAATACCATGTGATGGTATATACTAGAATCAACAAGGTATTTATTTACAATAGCAATGCTATCATAGTCATAATCTGAGCAATTTAAAATAATTTATACTCATCTAAGTTTTGAAATTTTAACAGAACAAAGTCCATTGACATCAAGAAAGAAACAAATAAAGACATATGAGTAAGAAAACACAATTTACCATACGTCATTTTTATCATGACTAGAAAAAATACGTTAAAAAGGTATAATTGGGGGGAAGATGCTTAAAACTATGAGATGCTAAATTTCAATGGTTCAGCTGTGGTCTAATGGAGGTCACTAAAGTGGTGGCACACTGCAACAGATTAGAATGTGTTAGCACGTGATTTACAGTGTTTCTTGTTTATAATGCTATCGCTTAAATATATTGGACAATAAATATTACCAATATAAAACAATGACACATTATATGCCCTCAATTATTAAAATACCCAATTGGTATTTTGTAAAATAATAATGAAACTGTTGCTTCAGATCATATAGCTCATCATTAATTTAATTATTTAATAATAAATTAAGTCAATGACTGAAGAGGGAAAAATAGCAATCAAACACATAGGTCAGATCTCAACTTCAATGTACTTAATGATTATTTTTGTACAATCGCAGGCAATCCAACGGCAAATCTAAAGTCGAAATTTGATCCTCTTGAGACTCTTAAAGATTCATACATAACAGAAAACTTTGTACTATTGCCAACAGATGCCAAGGAAATAAAGGATATCATTAAGAATATTAAAAACAAGTGCAGTTAGGAATTCGACGAAATTCCCTTAAAAGTGTTTCTAAACCTGGATGAGCTGCTTCCTGACAGTATAAAAATTGCCCTTGTGGAACCCATACATAAATCTGATTCTCTTAATGATCGGGCAAGCTGTAGACCCATATTTCTTCTTAATCAACTCAAAAATAATGGAAAAAATACGAATGATAAACTTTCTTAGACACCATCAAATACTTAATAACTGTCAATTTGAATTTCAAGAATCGACAAGTACAAATGATACAATATTTTCCTTAGAAAAATTATATTTAAAACTTGAATATAAAAAATATGCAGCTTCAATTTTTTGCGATTTTTCAAAACCTTTCAATTGTGTTAATCACAATTTGCAACCAAAGAATCTTTATATATTGTAACAAGCAAATTTTGGAGAGGCGACGTGCGACGTTCAAATAGGCGAGGACGTGACAACCCTGGAAAACGAATGGCGCAGCAGTAGAATCGATTCGGTGTTATATAATACGGAGTATATAGATAGATTAGAAATAAGGCGTAGATATAGCTATTGTACAATAGCAGAGTCGACTCATGGCGTTATGTAATTATAATAACTGTACTGGCGAAGGTGTATTGGCGAAATAAAACGTGTTACTGAAAATTAGTTGTTTACAATAAAGTGTGGCAAGTATAACTGGAACAGCGGAAAGAATGCGGACAAAAAATTGGCGATGTTGTCGAGTAGTTTTTTGAGAATTAATATTTATATCTATTATTTAGATAAACACATAATTTAATATACTCATTAACTCATTGAACATAAAAAGTAATATCCAAACTGGAACTTTACTATTACTTCAACTTTAATTCATAATCTATTTTACACATTATCAATTTAAATAAATTTGCGACATTTATATCTATTTGCCCGATACATCCGGCAATAGGTGTGTCAAGTTCCCGTCGTCCTCGTGATAAAGTGCATCAAGGCGATTGATTTTTCCTCTCTTCGCTCCTCAAACGTCGCTGTTCCAAATAAGTTTGCCACACTTTATATATATGGCTTTAGAGACAAATCACTTTCTTTATTTACAATTTATCTTAGTAGAAGAAGGCAAATAGTAAGCAATGAAAATTTCACTTCAAACTCAGTCAGTGACTCATAAAACAAGCTTATTTTTCACTATTTCACTTCCATCTGAGCTATGCACTACTGGTTTGGGGCCATGCGAGTGGCTTCCAACAGGTTTTTTCGGCACAGAGAAAGGCAGAAAGGGTGGTGGCTGGTTTGAACTATCAAGAAGATTGTAAACAAGCTTTTGTTACAAACAAAATTTTGAGCCTGCTGTCAGATTACATATTACAAAATCTAGTGTAGGTCAAAGATCACTACAATCGATACTCAACTTATGCTGATGTGCACAGTCACGACACAAGAAATAAAAATAAGCTACAAGTCATTCATCATAGACTGCGAAGGTGCCAGGATGGCCCGGGGTATCATGCTGTTAAGCTTTATAATCATTTACCTGACCAAGTAACAGACCTAAGTAAAATTAAATTCAAACGAGCAATAAAAGATTTTTTACTCAGAAGTGCATTTTATTCCATAGATGAATACTATGGCTCCCCACTCTGCTGGGTTGACAACAAAATTTGTATTGTGTAATTGTGTCTATGTTGTAAATTCTAACCTTATTGTACCAAACATTGATATAAATATAAGTGTAATTTCCGGATTTTAAGTGATGTTGTCGTTGTAATTGTAAATTTTGAATTTTGAAATTTTAATATTAAACTTTTACATTGTATTAGCAAATTTTAAATTTTTATGACCTGTGTAAACACTACTTGTGTAATTAACACCAATAAAGAATTTGAATTTGGAGTACCAGAAGGTTCTGTCCTTGAGCCAATTTTATTTATTTTATATATTAGTGATTTAGTTAAAATTAATATGCAAGGAACCTTTACAATATTTGCTGATGATACTACCATATTATGGCACAATAAAGATCAGGAGCTGCTTTAAACTATTGTTTCCGAGGATATACCCAGAATTAAAAAGTGGAGTGATTCAAACTTCCTCTGTTTCAATATTGACAGAACAAAAGTTCTAAGTTTTTAATTTCTAATAAATGACATTGAGCTATGGCATAAGCCTCTAAAATAGAGCAATAGAACAAGGTTTCTGGGAATAACTATTGATGACAAACTGAACTATAAAGACCACATCATAAACTTAAACAAAAAGCTTGCTTCAGGATGCTATGCAGTTCGAAAAATGTATGTCCAACTGGGTCAAGAAATGGGTAAAACTACATATTTTGCTCTAATAAATTCTTAGATGGTATTGCATTTTGGAAAAACAGCAACAAGTATCTTTTAAATTCTGTTTTAACTTTGCAAAAGTGAGTTAGCTATAGGATATCTTCGTGGGGCTCATCTCAGGGAACATTGTAAGCCATTGTTCTTGAAGCATAATATGTTGACTGTCAGTCTTTTTACTCTCGAAACTGCATGCTTAATTTATAAAAGTATAAGTGGAAGACTCTTGATCACTCATACAGGACACGCAACCATAATAATATTCCTATTCCAAATTCTTCACTTACAAAACATTCCCTTATTTATGACAGTATCAAAATATATCAAAAACTCCCTATACAGTGCAGAAATGTAGAATATTACAGTCATTTTAGAAAGTCTGTGAGTTCATTGCTTGTTGGGAAGGCATACTACACTTTGGACGAGTTTTTAAATGATAGATTTTAATTTTCTTTTGTTTTGTCTTATCTACTTTATTGTATAATATGCATGTTTGTGCTGACAAAACTTTATGTTTTCTATTGTTTTTATCAAAAATTTCAATTCCGCATTGGGTTGGCTATTTGAGAAAATTATTGTATATTTCTGATAATAAAGCACTTGAGATATAAAAAGTGATGATGAAAATTGTTGTGCCATTTTCAATGAAAATTACTATGAGGAAAAGGGTCTGCACTTCAGAGAATATTTGATGACCATCTGCTAAAAAAATGGTTTTTCAAATGAAATGTTGGCTTTTAGGTAAGATGACATTAGAGGCGATCCAATATGCCAAATTCTCATTAATGCAGTAGTTATAATAACAACCCATCTTCCCACGAAATTTCATATCATAAACTCCATGTGTACAAGACGCCAAACTGACACAATTTTTTGTAATTATTTCCTCAATAAATTTACTAATAAACAATTGTATTTGCATTTATTTTATTTCTTTCATGTATGTTCAGTAGAATAAATAAAATTCACATTTTTTTCAAATGTTAGAAAAACATTATTCACCACTTTTTATTTTATAATTTATATTGGAAAAATGTATGGGTTAAGGAAAGGTTTTAATTGACCTAGTTGTGTTCATATCAATAATTATTAGAATCAGAGTTACTTACAAATCCAAATCAGTTTTAAAATTAGTTTTTTTTTATTAATCGTAAAATGCTCATCCAAACAACTACTAGTTTCATCTGAAGATCTATGAATATTAAGCATCCCACTTAAAAATGTTTCAGATGGATTATTCATATTCAAGAAAATTCACTGAACGTATGTTTATGTTATAAATAAAGACTAAATTATTTTACTGTAAATCCTAATAATATTTTTGGGTGTTTAAATCGGGCTTTACACAAGAGATCTAGGAAGGAGATCTGTTGTCTACACTGATAAAACTTACTTAGTTTACTTACCTACTGCCATTTAGATCTTTCTTTCCACTTTTAAAAATTTGTGTTTTCATATTTGACAAGAATGTTTTGTTTATTCTTTGAAAAATTCACTTCCGTTTTGAATTCGCTATAAAAGACATTCTAATAAGTATTAATTTAACTTATAAATACAATTTCTGGTTTCAGTGGATATTACGAACAGTAATTTTACTAATTTTGTCACTTTTTCCATTTAAGATTCAATAAGACCATAATATTGTAACCCTTTACTATAAAAACATAATATTGTAACAGTTTTTTACCTTCTATAGGCGTGGATTAACCTAATTAAGGCAGCAATATTTATTAAAAAGTTATTTGTAAGCTAAAAAAATAATTTATTTAGGATATTCTCACCATAGGGGATTCTCACTCAGACAGTTGACACATCTCCAGCGTTCAGCGTTGCCAGCTCCCCAAATCATTTTGTACCAGAAATTGTGGGATAATGTACCACATTCAATCAAAGTGTACCACGAGGAAAAATTTTTAGTATGATCCTCCCACAGCGATCTGTTTTGAACTTTTTGGTTCCATTCAACGTCGCGAGCCGAGGATGACCTAACCGGCAGAATTACCCACGTCTCCGCGGTACACTGAGTTGCTTCCAACGGTCTGGTAGCTCAGTGGTTAGATAGAGTGGTTGTGGTGCGAAGGTCCCTGGTTCTATCCCCGTCAGTTCCAAGCTATGTTTTAATTATTTTTAAGGTTATGTTTGTAATACGTCTTTTTTTCTTGATTTTGGGTCTGCCTTGGGTTAGTTTTGATTGGTTGCGCCCCGGAGCGAGAGGAGGGCCATGCTAAATAATTTAAAGCCGACATTCGGCCATCGTCGCCGAAGGTCACCACAAAAGGTCAACACAGACCGCTGTCTGAAGACGCTAGTAAAGTTTGTAAAATCTGCAAAGCGAAAAAAAAATTAAAAAGATGTGAATTAAAACAGTCATATTATTTATTAGCTTAGACATCGACCAATTACACTCGATGGCTTAGATAAAAAAAAAGACGAAAGCAAACAAAAGTAAAAAGTTAACCCCTAAAACCTTAAAAAAAGAACAGACTGACAGAGTCAATAGGTACTGCTAAATGGATAAAAAAAAAGTTGAGCGAGTCTGTTAGTACTCGAGACACTGATGTGTAAACATATCCTATATCGACATCATCGATATGAAAATCTAATGCCACCTTAGGCGGCGTGACGCATGAATATAGGTAACCACTTATTTGAAATTGCAAAACACATTCACTATAATACGGCTTTTGATAAATATATCCTGGTTTTTAGTTAGATAAAGCAAATATATCCTGGTTTTTAGTTAGATAAAGCAAAGTGCTGGTAAAGTACGGGCAGGTATTACAAGAAGTAATATTTCACTTTTCGCATGGCCCTCGGCTCCCTTCGCTCGCTACGGGGCTCAAGAAAAGGAAACTAACTAAGTGGTAATCAAAACTAACCCAAGTCATACTCAAAATCAAGAAAAAAAACTGTTTAGGAATATAACCTTAAAAAAATTAAAAAAGCAACGGGGTTTGAACCCAGGCCGCCGAAGTGAGACCTAACCACAGCTTACCAAACATTGTTTGGTAAGCTGTGACCTAACCATCTAGACCCCTGGACCACGAGAGCTGTAGTGACATTAGCGGCTAGGTCGTACCGGTCTAAAATCGTTCCCGATGACGAAATACTGCGTGCGACGCCTCCCTCTTACGACTCCAACGCCATCTAGTGTATGTGACGTTGACTCGAGCGATTGAATTCGCGCCATGTCTTCGTGATGCAATCAATTTGCTACAAGAGCGTCGTGGTCGAGAGGTCTAGATAGTTAGGTCTCAATTCGGCGGCCCGGATTCAAACCCCGTGCCTTTTTTTATTTATTTTTTTTTTAAGGTAAAATTTCCAAACGTTTTTTTTCTTGATTTCCGATACGCAAAGGAGTGTCGAAAAAGAACCTCTTTCAACACTACTTTTGTTGACTGAATGCGTGATTGCTATGATATTAACAAACTTGTTCAATGTCAAGGCTTACTAGCAAAAATTTTCACACCGTTTTGAATGGGATTCCTAATAATACAGACGTCAAAAGTAACAAGACGATTGTGTCAGAAGTATTATAATATTTCACTCACGCGTGGCCCTCCGCTCAATCAACAAGAACTAACCAATTGCTAACCAAAACTAAGCCAAGGCTAACCAAAAATTAAGAAAAAAAGAAATTAATAAAAAACCTAAACAAAACATGGATCTCTAGACGCTTGTGCTACGGGGGCTTAACAAACAAAAGCTAACCAAAATTAACCCATGACATACCTTAGACTATATAATACTCTAAGTGGCATACCCAAAATGAAGAAATAAAACTTTTTGCTACCAAAAAAAAAAGTGTTGCAACCACCGCGGATCGAACCCTAGATGCCCGCATGACAGGCAAAGACGCTGTCCATTATACCCATTGACAAGGGAAGGAAGATTATACCACTACACCGCTTGGGAAAACTTTGCTGAATCGCCACGACATAGGTAATTGTCATAACACAGCGATCCCTTTAGGTGGCCCTGCATAACGTCGCATCGTAGGCAGTATTTCGTCATCGGGAACGATTTTAGACCGGCGCGACCTAGCCGCTAATAAATGTCATCACCTCACTTCCGGTCCTGCCGTCGAGGGATCCACACGTTGAAAACGGATTACAGAATTCGGCACGGGTAGTGAAAGCGTTTGCTTAGAAAACGTGTTGCAATCCCTCGTTGGGAGGCTGGAAATTCGTGCCGTCTGGAGAGTGTAAGAAGTGGGACGCGTAGTGAAGGGTGATTCCTACTAGGACTCCAGGATTGTTCCTTGTGCGAGGTGGCGTGGCCTGAGGGCGGTCGTGGTTTTTCCTGCGGGGATTTGGACTTTGGAGTCTCTGACAGAAACGGTTATAGCTACAGTGCGCGAAACCTCCTTGCATTAGAATACTCAGTCGTGCCTTTCATAGATTTTTTTGTGTGCAAGTGTCAGGAGCCACCAGGGGCTCAGGCCCGTCTTACTGGAGGCTCCCCCAGCAAATACAAGACCCCTCAAATTGGAATAACGTGTAACGCGAGCACAAGTGGAGCTGTGCCTTTGCCTAAGCGCCGGACGAGGGGTGTGCTGACGAATTGCCTCATATGAGAGCAGAGCCATAGTGTCTTCCGAAAGGGACACAAATTATACTATACTATACACCTTGACTTTATTAACGATAACGGTTTCCGTTAATTACGAAGAAATAAGGCATCTCCGGGCGCTGGGTGGCCCTGGGAGCCCTTCATTCCGCATTTCACGGACAGCAAAGATACCGAACCAATTTAGAATAGATTTCTGCAACATAAGAGGCCTAAATACAAACATAAATTCGGTACACCAACATCTACAAGCAAATAGACCACACATATTAGCCCTTACAGAAACACAAGTATATTCTACAACAACAACAGTGAACTACCTCTATCCTGGTTACGACTTACATACCCGATTTAGATATAAGTTCGGAATATGCCTTTTTGTCCGAAGCGACCTTTCATGTCACCGCGAGGAAACACTCGAACCGAACAACCTTGACGTCATGTGGCTCAAGTTCACCGCCAAGGGATTAACCAAGTTTATATGTTGTCTCTATCGCCCTCCGAGCGATAGAGC
>MU183365.1:43939-74821 GCA_016904865.1 Pissodes strobi | reverse complement strand
GAACAGGACTATTATTAATATTTTCATTCACATTAACAAGACGTTTGGCAGAGTTTAACATAATAGCTAATCGACGAATGTGGTTCTATAAATGCAAATACTCAGATTCATTAACGAGTTTAAAACTCAGTGTGTGTCTCTCTATTGGAATTTCTATCAAGGATGAACTTATTTGATAGTATAATGGTACAGCAACCCTTTAATAACAGATCTTGAGACTAGAGGTACAGTTTGTAGCTGCAAAGTGCGCTTGTGTAATATCCCCATAAGTTCAATATAATTGTAGGGTTCTAGGTTCTATAAATGCAAATACTCAGATTTATTAACGAGTGTAAATAAAGCGTCAGAAAACTCACAATGTGCCTCTCTGTCGGAATTACTATCAAGAAAAGATTATTATTTGATAATATAATGGTACAGGAACCTTTAATAAGAGATCTTGAGACTTGAGGTACAGTTTGTAGTTGTCAAAGTGCGCTTGTCTTAAGTCCAATATAACTCTCAGTGTCTCATTGATTAAACCGCAATCAATAACTTAGTAGCGGCACAATGATTTAGCACGCACTTCTGCAGTTTGCAAATCGAAAAACTCTTCAACATCCGCACCTTTCAAATTGTGTACGGTTTTAAAGCTACCGCTGAGGCGACACTGTCATATTTTGGGTTAGTTTGTATATATTTCAGTGGTTAGTTTAAAATAATACCGCATTCCTGGCCGCTCCATACTGCGCTTCGCGGCTAGACACTAGTTGATATGGCAACACGGTGTTGCTCCATATTAGCGGCTAGTTCACAACACTTGTGTCTAGCCGCAGCACGGCCTGCAAGGCAACTAACGAGGCCAATGAGACGTTGACACTATTCTCGTATGGCCTGCGCTCCCTCCGAGACGAAACCAACAAAAACTAACCCAAGACATGCCCAAAATGAAGAAACAAAACTCTTTACAAACATCACTATAGAAAAAATAAAGAAACACCGACGGGAATCGAACCCGGGCCGCCGTATCATCGGCCCAGCATCTAACCACTGAACCACCAGAGAAATTGAAACCAATTTGTTGCACCTCAAAAACATTGGGTAAACTGAGGCCCAAATAGTTGCTCTGCTGTGGCTACATCCGAATGTGTCTATTGGCTGAAATAGTCAGGCAAAATGTCTTCACGGTCCAGTGGATTGCTCTCAGCAGGTCGTGGTGCAGTTGTTAGATTGCTACGCTTGTAACAGGGCGCCCCGGGTGCATAATCATAAGTTACCGATGAAACAAGCGCTACAAACAGATGCTCGAATGAACGACTGTAATATGATACGTTGGGTTAGTTTTTGTTGGTTGCGCACTGGAGCGAGTGAAGCGAGCGGAGGCTAGGCATGAGGTATCAGTATTAGTTACAGAAGGGGTGGCCCCTAGCGGGCCATGCAATTGGACCTGTTGTGCCCTCAGCCCGTATTAAAGAACCTCCAGGATGCGGGTCTTCCTTAAAAAAGCCCGCATCTCCTTCAGACTAACACGACGCACTGAATCTGGTTCGATCGGCGTCGCGCCAAAGATTTTGAGTCTTGTCCACGCGAAGGCGAAGCATTCCGTAAGTAAATGGTATGGGGTCTCGTCGTCCTCCATATACCATCTACATTCCCCCTCATCTGCAATTCTCAGCAGGGTCAGATGCCGTCTAACCTACAGTGCCCTGTGTAGAATCCTACCAGGGCCCTGCACTCCTTCCTAGGTAGGCACAACAACCTGGCAAGACTCTTCGCCGATTCATGTAGATCCTCACACAGGAATCAGGCCCTAAGTATCCGCGTGGGGAGCCTTCTCTGGCTAAGGCGTTAGCGGCCTCGTTTCCGGGAACCACCGAGTGCGACTCGGTGGTTCCCGGCATGATCGCAAACATTTCCGCTTGGAAAACCGTAGTATGCTAGCCCAGTGGGGCGGATAATTCCCGCCCTAGGGCCTCACAGTATTCACCAGCTCCGGACAGTATTCCCAGTCTGTGAATCAGACTAGCCCATCCCAGGATACCGTTTTTCCCTACATCCAATACTCCTTTGTAGGGAAGACGAAGTTTACTCCTCGTGAAAGCCTATCTCAGGCACCATCGCGTCCCCTGGCATACCCAGAATGGTTAGGTCCACAGACAAGCCCCGTCATAGACCACAATGGCCATGACAGGAGCCATTGTCCTTCCACATCCCCACATCAGCCAATCTCATGGCCGCTTTGACCACGTCGTGCCTCACTCAGTCCACCGACGGAGGCAACCCCACCAGCGCCTCCAGGGCCCTGGTGATGCAGAGGCATGCAAGTCGCTGTAATTTGTGTTTGTGTGCCGTTTTCATGGGTCCTGGCCACCAAACGACAGTTCCGTGCATGAGCATAGCAGGAATCATTGCCCTATAGATCCACAACATAGTTTTCAGTCCCCAGGTCCCAGCCAGCGCTCTACGGCAAACCCACAGAGCACTGAGCGCCGCCGCCGTCTTGAGCAGAATGTGTTCCTGAAAGGTCAGTTTGGAGTCCAACCAGACACCTACATACTTGACGGATTTCTCAGCCTCATGAGGGGTCCTTTCCAACATGATGTTGGGAAAAGCCTCCAGCTTCCTTTTCCTGGTAAAGATGACCATCTCTATCTTGTTGGGATTCACCCTGAGTTCATTATCCCTACACCACTGCGAGAACCCTGTCAGTGCTTCCTCCAGAAGCCTCTGCAATATTCCCACCTCAGTACCTTGTGCCATAATCACAACGTCGTCTGCATAGACCTGTACATGGACTCCATGCCCTACTCTCAGGATGCGTAGCATCGCATCCACCACTAGACACCACAGGAAGAAGGACAGTAATTGCGGGGATGTCCTCAGGGAGGTCCCCTGAGGACATCCCCGCAAATTACTCAACCCTAACCACCTCACCTCCCAGCTTGCCCGGTGAGCATACTTCAATACAAGAGGCAGAGATATTAATTTAAATATCCCTATTCACAGACACTCCACAACTGAAAGAGGCCCGGTGTATGCGTGTGTAAATTTTTTTAACAAATTGCCCGAATATTTGAAGGCCGAGGCAGATTTCAATACTTTTAAAAAGGGAGTTTTAAAGCTACTTATTGAATTAGAGCCATATTCAATTGGTGAATTATTGGTTCGATTGTGAGGTCTAATTAAGTTGAGTATTTTGAGTTATTTTAATGTAATTTTATCTTTTTTATAGAACTGTTTGTGTAAATTAATAATTGCTTCGTCTTTGCGTTAGTACTTTGGTTAGTTTTGTAGCATATTTGACGCTATATCATTCAATTCAAAGGCAGTTACTAAATCTAATAAAACAACAATAATAATATAAATACAATACATTAACTAAAAAATAAAACACTATTTGGACGAATTATCTCAGTAAAAAGCAGAACCAAAACAGCACAACAAGATTGAAAGCGGGAAACCATCAAATCACCACAAACAAACTGACCACAATAACAAACACAGTAGGCTTGCTTCAACATAAATGTTGAAACAATAGTTTTCATTTATTGAAACTGTCATTATCGAAATCGTCCTTATAGAACTCGTCCACAGAGTAAAATACTCTATTAAGCAAATAATATTTTATCTTTGAAATTAAAGATTTATCAGAGAGAACCCTTACCACTCGAGGAATCTTGTTATACATTTTTGGTGCGTGCGAGTTAATTGAAAATCTTGACTTATTTCTAGTGTCATGTGAATGCACAGTGTCCAATCTCGTATATTGAGCCAAATTTTTTAAAATATATTTTAAGCATACCAGTAAATGCATACCAGGAAATGTCAGTATTTTGTTTTTTCTAAAGATATCTCGGCAATCTGCTGGATAAGGCAATTTGTTTATTAGTATTACTCTTATGGCTATACGTTGCAGAGAAAACACTCTAGTGGCGTCCGCCGCATATCCCCAAGCAAGCAAAGCATAAGATATTTTTCCTGAACTAACGCGGAAGAAGAACCTTTCCGCAGACATTACCTACCAGATTTCACAATACAAAAACGCTTGAGGATAAACCACCTGTCAATTGATCAATATGTGACAGCCAACTCAATTTTGTATCAAGCCAGACCCCAAGAAATCCCACAGATTGTTCGGGATATATTCAGAATTAAGAGAGGTTTTAAGCTAAGGCTATTTACATGGAACCAGTTAGACACTCTAGACTCTAGACCGCGCATCGCCCAAATTCGTCTCCAACTCCAAAGCATCCCTGCGTCCAGCAGCAGTAGATGTATCATTTGCAAACAAGATAAAATCAACACTGGGATCGCAAGCCACCAGTCATTAACATAAATCACAAATAGGAGCGGCCCCAGCGCAGACCCTTGAGGAACACCCAAATGTATAGGTTTTAGATCTGATGTACGATTTTTATAATCCACTAGCTGAAGACCATTTGTAAGGTAACATGAGAGCAGGTTAAGACTTTTAGTGGAGAAATTGTAATACTGCAGTTTGGTCATAAGCATATCAGGCGAAACACAATCAAAGGCCCTCTTTAGATCACACAGCAAACCCACAATTGTGAAAAACATGTGTAATAATCGAAATGAGCCTATTTATCGCCATGACAGTTGACATCCCAGTGTTACATGTCAATTTAGCATGAAAACAGGTAACAGATAGAGGTCAGATAAAGTCAGTTATTACACCTTTAATCCTAGATCTATTACTAGACTACGAGACTACTTACTCGTTTGGATCCGTTATCGAGCTGTTAGAGGAATAAATTGAAAGCACGATAGTTATATACGTAACTTGATTTTCTCTGTTTGATATCACTGGCTTAGCATATAATCAGTCAATATATCGTACCGTATTATCATACTGTATCTGACATTCAAGTTATAGGCTGTATAGCAATGCACTTCAAAACGTTCAATTAAATCTCTTACCTTTACGTATAATTTCCTTTTCGGCCATAATATACATTAAAAACGGTCTCATGAATGTCAGAAACATTGGTTTGGGTATTTCTCGGTTACTTTTCCTGGGTTTATTTCAATATTTAATAGGGAAAAGTTAAATTCAATTAATGTTTATTTCTAATATAACCTTCAAACGTCAGATGGAAGGCGAACGTAATAATAATTAAAATAATTGTGAGTTGCCTATGGACGAATATAATAAATGAAAGGGATATTCTTGGAACGTTGCCAGATGTTATATTCGCTAGCGGTCTTCGTGCGATTTTTGACGTGGTTACGGTTCAAGCCAACAAGAAAACACATAATTAATTGATATGCTGCCATTGGTTTGTTGTTAAACGATGTTTTATTATATGTTAACGATATTGTAAAAAGTGTTGCCAAATGTAAAATACATCTATTTGCGGATGATATGTTGATATACTTTTGCGGCAATGACCTCAAAGGCGTCGTGGATGACGTGAACGCCGATTTGGGGAATATTTACTGTTGGTGCAACAAAAATTTATTAAAAATTAATGCTCAAAAGACCAAATTTATGATATTTTGTAACAATAGTCAATATGATGTGTTTAAAAATAATTATAAAATCCTAATAGGAGAAAAGGAAATTGAAGCAGTGGATAAATTTAAATATTTAGGATACATAATAGATCGTAAGCTAACTTTCAAAGAACATTTCGAATATATTTACAGCAAAATTTCGCAAAACACTAATTTCTTGTCTCGAGTTTCGCGTCATTTGTCCTTCTGGTCTCGCATTTTAGTGTATAATACAATAGTACTACCTCATTTAACGTTTTCGTCAACCATTATGTATATGGCTAACAAGAATGAAAAAGACCGGTTGCAGAAGTTACAAAATAAGGCTATGAGAATAATCCTTAAAGTTCCAAAAGACACCTCAATCAGACATATGCTTAACTGCCTAAACTGGTTGTCTGTAGCACAGTTTTTGAAATATCAAACAATGATTTTTATTTATAAGGCTGTTAACAAACAAAGCCCGCCTTACTTAACTCAAAAATTAATTTACAATAACTATGTTCATAATCATAATACTCGATCTCAAAATAATTTACATGTAGAAAGAAAAAATAAAAAAAGTACAGAGAAAGGTGTATTTCACAACGGCCTCATAGACTACAACAATTTACCACGGAACATAAAGAGCTGCGCTACTATTACATTGTTTAAGGTTAAGCTGAAACAATGTTTAATGGACAATTTGTAGTGTATTGTGTGATGCTAAATACTCTGTGACCTGTGATATCATAATTGTCTGCTTGTTGTATTGTTATGATTTGTAATTCATACTTGACATTATTTTGTATTGAAATGTTTTTCGCTTTTCTTTTCTTCGTGAATGTTTTAATTAATATTTGTTGTATATGTTGCAATTTTATAGTTTTTAGTGCTTTATTATGTATAATATAAGACCTGAGTCTATAATTTTGTAAATTAGCAAATTATCGCTAAATAAAGATTTAATAATAATAATAATAATAGTGAATGCGTGTATTCCCTAACTAGGCAAAGTCGCTCGAATTGCGTCGCAAGCGTTCCAGCAAGGACACTGGCTCTAGCTTAAGGTACTTTTAGGTCTGATTTATCGTAAATTTATACGTTGAACAGATTTAATGTCAGGAGATTTAAATGGCCGCCGTTCGGAATGATTTAGTTGTTGGTTGTTTGGTCACTGTCAATGATGGATTTATCATTGGATGTCTTTGTCCTACCAGCAATGCATAATATCATACAGCCTTAGGTACGTTTCATTGCATATTGCAGATGTTAGTAAATTTGGCGACAACCGGCTGGTAGTATTTTGCGTAGGTTGCAAGATAGTGTAAAGCGGGTCTGTGAGTGATAAAAAGTTTAAGAATTTCTAATTCACCCTGAAGGGGATTATACGATAAAAGGTGGCATAGTTGCTGTAGTAAATTGCTTGTCTGTGGATTGGATGGATTTTGCCTGACGTCAAGATTTCTGTTGGTAACTTGCCACGTGTGGTGGAATTCCGGAACAAAGTATGCCGTTTCCTTTCTCAAGGGATGTCTATAGAGAAGAGCTTTGCTCCCAATTCGTCATTAAAATCGAAAACCCCTACGTAACTAGGGTTTTTTCACCGGTAGCAATTTTTTTCCTGGAAGCTATTTTTTGCTTGGAGTTGTGTATATGGAACAAGTTATTTTTGTTTGGAGAGAGCTTTGCTTGAAGAGAGACTAAGTAGCTAACCAAGTAGCTACCAGTCAATACCGTTGGTTGTGTTTCATTGGTACCGACTGCAGCCATAGAGGTATGGATATTACTTCAAATACCACTGAGAGTTTTGTCGGTCCCAAGGTGTTTAGCAGTAGTCCACGTGCAGAAGGCCGTAGGTAATATCGGCGAAGACCAGTAAAGAAAAGTTTAGGTTATATTTGTCATCTTTCGGCATGATATTGGTGTGTTATTGATATTTTCGAGCGTGTAATTAGTATTTTCCAGCGTGTATTAGATTGCGTGATATTAGTATTTTCCAGCGTTGCATCATATCGCGTGTTTTAGTTTTTTCTGCGTGGTATCGATATAACTATCTTCGAAACTCTTTCGGTGTAAGCACAGCTTACCAATTGCTGCATTTACTAGTGTGGATCTATTAATGCTCATTGTTTTTCTTATATTACATCTCTTATTCTTATAATTTGATTTATATTGTCTTAAATGATCAACATTGTCGTTCTAATTTATTGACCATTCAGTTATAATAATTTTTTGTATGCCCATGCTATTTCGGATTGTTTACCGTACTTGGTTTTAGAACGGTAGGTTAAGTTTACTGGTTACTAAGCAAAAACGCGACGGTAAGTAATTTACTTACCGTTCAGCTGAACGGTAAGTAAAATATATATAATTATATCCATAGTAACAACAGAACCCACTTAAGGTTTAGTGGATCTACAGGGCAGAAATAATTATCCAAAACACAATTTTTACCATTTTCAAGATATTGTCTTTGTGTTCATAATGGGCGTACAAAAAATAGTATAAGCATCTCGAACAGTAAGGAGTTTAGAATCACCTAAAAATCCTGAATATTTTTTCTATAACATGTTCTATACCTAAATGTAATAGTTTTCGACATATTCGCATTTTAACTAAGCGGTTACATTCAAAAATAAATATTCTAGAATCCAGTTCTTAGGTGGCCGTGAATTAGGCAACTACAATACGAGACCACTATCTAAAATGCGAATATGTCGGATATTATTACATTTAGGTATAGGACATGTTACAGAAAAAATATTCAAAATTTTTAGGAGATCCCAAAAAATGAACAATATACAGGGCGTTTCATTTAAAAAAATATAACTTTAACGTGTCATTCATTTCTGCAAAACATTGTAAATATATATATAAATGTATTCTGCAAATAGCTTACATTATTCTGCACAACTTTTGTATTTAACATTTTTGTCTAACGCGAAAAACAAAAAAGTTAAGAGGGGGGACATTATAAATGATCACCGTGTACAACTGCGAGTCGTCTACCGTGGTAAAAGCGCACAAAGTTTAGTAGCTACAATTAGACGGATCTCTTAATTACTAGTATGATGAGACGATAGTTGCCTTAGGTATATTGTGATTATTGATTAATTTGTTGACCTTGGTCTTTCGTAATCATTTGGTATTATATTGTTAATTCCGTTATAGCTAAACGTGTCTAATAATTGTTCGATCAATCCTTATCTAATCTTCTTCTATTATAACGCAATTTTAATTAAAATTACTGTCTATAAATTTATGAGCATATAGATTATTACTTGTTTCCAATTGAGCTCTTTTACCTGTTTTAGATTTATATTATTGATGATTGAAAGAGATATGACAGCACGTTAACGTCAAACCTAACGAACGCAAATAAACTTAAACCTGCACGAACGTTACCGTCTTTTATTTACTCTGAAATGCCTCAACCAAACAAGTGTAGTTAATAGTCGTCTGGATTTTCAATCGCCCTTGTGTAGTTGATAGTCGTCGATTTTGGATCGCCCTTATGGATTCTTATATTCTTATATATTCATTATATATTGCTAACACGTTTAAAAGGGTTTTACGCGCAACACCAGGCCTGAACCTGAATTGCTTCTTGTTGAAAAGGTATTCAATTCAAAATGGCTGCTAATTCTTTCCTTCAAAGCCCTCTCGAAGATCTTACTAAAGAGAGGCACCAGAGAGATCGGACGATAATTTGACACCTCGTCCCGGTCACCCTTCTTATAAAAAGCACAAGCTACCTTAAAAACTGAAGGCTAGACATCTTCTTCAAGACATCAATTAATTTATCTCATTAAGGGATACACAATTATATTATAATCCCGAACTAACTGTGTGGATGCCGCAGACATTAACTAAGACATCACCTCGTACGGTGTTCGGTGTTATAGGATATTAAAAGATCCTCAATATGTGAATAAAGAAAATCGTGAGACTAAAGGTTGCAAAAGAATAATACTCGACAACGACACAAAATACGCAATGCGCATCTTTTTCGAAAATGAAATACCTACCTTAAAAAAATATGTGAGTAAAGTTAAGAAAGATGCATCTTTGACAAAGGATTTTAAAAAGGTTTGTACGCGAAGCGAATTTTCGTTCTTCTTCTTCTTGAAATTTCGCTCCCATCGGAGATTCGAAGTCATTAGCATTACCCGGACTTTATCAATCGCCTGCCTGAAGAGTTCTGCGGACTAACAACCAAATCACTCCCTCAAGTTGCGCAGCCAAGAGATTCTTCTTCTGCCAATCGTTCTTTTGCTTTGAATAATTAGCTTAAGGATGTTATATCTATCTCCCCTCAGAATAATTATTTATTTTTATGAAAGCGCTGCGAGCTACTTCAATTCGACACTTGATTTCTTTTGTGTGTTCGGCTGTTTCAGTTATCCATGTGCGAAGATATTTGTAGGAGGATACCCATTCCAGGTTGTCGTTATTAATACTTATAGATGGTCTATTGTAGTTTGCGTTTTGGTTTTTGGAAGTTCCCGTGACTTTGGTTTTCTTTAGGTTCATATCTAGGCCATATCTCTTGCAGAAAATGCTTGAAATTGTGTATACAACTCTGTTTTAGTGCATGTTGCCGAAAGTTGCAAACCCCAACATAGAAAATGCTTGTTAACTCAACCAGATGTTGTAGGTCTTCCAGACTGTCGGCGATAATAACGGTATCGTCTGCGTATCGGAAGTTGTTAATTATTTCCCCGTTTATGATAATAACACCGATTTCTCCTGACAGCGCCTTTTCAAAGATGCCATCACTATACACATTGAATAAGAGAGGCGACAATACACATTCCCGTCTAACACCTCGACATATCTTATCTCCTCACTCAGATCTTCTCCGACTTTGACCCATGCTGTTTGATGCCAATAGGGATTGGATATTATTCTTATGTCTTTGCTATCGATGTTTTTTCTCTTTAGTATCTCTAAGAGTTTTGAGTGTTGGACTCTATCAAATGCCTTTTGAAAGTCGATAAAGCAGATGTATATAACATGATTCATATCTAGGCATCTTTGTCTCAATACGTTTAGTCCGAAGAGCGCTTCTCTTGTTCCCACACCCTTCCTAAAACCGATTTGAGTGTCACTGATGCCTTGTTCTAATTTCATATAAATTCGGTTATGTATGATCTTTAAAATTATATTCAAGGTGTGACTCATTAGGGCAATGATTCTGTGGTCCGAATATTCTCTGGCTTTATTTTTCTTTGGCAGTGTCACGAATGTTGAGGCTAGCCAATCGCTAGGAATTCTGCCCATCTCATAAACGTTGTTAAACAGTTTTAATAGAATGTCTATGGAATCTTCTCCGATAAGCTTTAGTAGGTCAGCAGGCACTTCGTCAGGTCCTGCTGCCTTTCCGGATTTACAGTTTTTAATTGCATGTTCGAGTTCTTCCCTTAATATTTCTGAGCCAGTACACTCCATGTCTGGGTTCGCCAGTTCAATCCGAGTATCGTTGAAAAGTTCTTGTATACAGGGTGGTGCAACCAAGATGGGGTGGACGATTGTGAGTAAACCGTGAGGAATTTCGAAAAAATATTTTTTGCATGTTGTTGATAGTCAAATACGCTATGTTTTAAAAATATAGCCATAAAGCTAGAAATGTTATCTTTAACATGAAAATAAAATATACAGGGTGTTTCATTTAAAAAAAATGGGCCCAGGGTGTATTTGCAAAACTTGGCCACCCTGTATAGCAATGAATAATTTTAAACCAAATTGCAAGCGATTATTGTATTCAAGGATATAATACGTTTCATGGAATATATGGGTTTTCTGTACCTATTTCAACTGCAGTCGAAAAATGACTGAACTGTGAGCATTTTTTCAACTTTAACAACGCGCTCCAATCCCTTACTATAAGTTTTAGCCCTAATAAACCTTATATCAAAGTGATCGCAATCAAGAAGAGAATAAATTGGGATAATTATATACCATTCCATTTGAAAAAATACAAGTTTGGTTTGCCACGACTTTTTCGGACCACCCTGAAGTATGGCTATATTTTTAAAACATAGCGTATTTGACTGTCAACAACATGCATAAAAGATTTTTTCGAAATTCCTCACCGTTTACTGACAATCGTTCACCCCATCTTGGTTGCACCACCCTGTATATTCGCTCCACCTTGCCAGTTTGTCTATCGGCTCTACAATCAAGTCGCCGTTCTTGTTTATCAATACATCTGGTTGTCGTCTCTTTGCTCTCCCAGTCATTTCTTTTATGTTTTTGTGCATATTGAAAAAATCGTATTTGTCTTGATAGGCTTCACCTCTCGGCATTCATCAAGTAGCCATTTTTCCTTGGCCTGCCTCACTTTACTTCTGATGTCATTGTTTATGGTCATATAGATTTGCACATCTTTATTCTTATATTGACCTCGTATCATCATCAGGTCCAGTATCTCCTATGGCATCCATTCCTTTCTTTCCTTTTATGGATTTCAATTCTGCATTTCCTGCATCATTCCGTACTTCTTTTATGTTTTGCCATTGTTGGTCTATAGTGATATTATAATTATCGTTGTATCTTAATTCGTTTAATTTGTCGTTTTTGTTCTCAACATTTTTGTACACTACATTGTCCTTCAATCTTCTAGGGTCCATACGTTCCTTACTTGTTTTCCGAACGAGTTTTTTCAGTTTTACATGAATTGCAGCTACCACTGGATTATGATCGGATGTTATATCAGCTTTTGGATATGTTTTTACTGACTTAATAGTATTTCTGACTCTTCTACGGATTATAATGTAGTCGATCTGGTTTCTAATTATACCTGATTTTCCGTCTGATGGTGCTTTCCAAGTACAAAGACGACGTGGAGGAAGCTGATAGAAGGTGCTGGTTATTATCACGTCTTTCTTTTGAGAGAACTCGACCAAACTGTTTCCTCGCTCATTGCGAAGATCTAGTCCGAACTTGCCGATAGTACCAGTCACTTTCCCTTGGCCAACCTTCGCATTTAGATTCCCCATTATAATGAGGACTTCGCGTTTCTTGATAGGTTTGATCACTTTAGGTAGATCTTGGTAAAACGACTCCATTTCATCTTCGTCCTTATCTGCTGTAGGTGCATATACTTGAATAACATTTACTGGAACTTTATTTGAGATCAGTTTCAGTAGAACTATGCGGTCTGAGAATGGGACGAAACTGGATACTGTATGTTGCACTCTCTTGTCGACAATTATTCCCACTCCATATCGATCAGAGGCATCATCATTCCCTGAATAGTACATTGTGCCATTCATGGTGATATGCTTCCCCGACCCTTTCCACTGAACATCGCTTAAGCCAAGTATGTTGATATTGAGTCTCGTCATTTCTAAAAAGACGTTATCTACTTTCCCAGGTGCATAGAGACTTCTAACGTTCCATGTAGCAATTCTATCGTTTCTATGTGTTAAACTTCTATAATCAACTTTATTCAATGCCCTCCTCCCCGGAGATCCGATTGGAGAAGTTATAACTCCGGAACTCTCGTTATTTAAGGCGAAATCCGAAAAGTATTTTAATGAAAAAAAAGCGAAAGAGTAATCTGGCAGCGAAAAATTTTGAAAAAAGTATAAAACTCTCGACAAAGTGGGCGATACATTTATTACACTGACGAACGTGGTTAAATGAGGGACGTAAAGTATCGAAAGTATGGCAGGATTTAAATGTTAGAAGTTCAAGAAATGCGTTTCCGGAAGGGTTTTTTTCTAGGACTAAAGAATCGTTCTGGAAAAGGTCGTCGCCTGATTATTACACATATAGGGAGCGAGTCTGGTTTTTGAATGATGGTCTCAACTTGTTCGGGTCGCGAAAAACGGGAGACTACCATGCGGACATGAATGCCGACGTGTTTGAAAAATTGTTGTCGAGTGTTCTTAAGGTTGTGAACCACGATTCGGTAATTGTTATGGACAAGGCGCCGTATCACAGCAAAAAAATAGCAACTTCGGCATTACACTACTTCCCAATTCTCTCTCTCACCTCAAGAGAATTTTGAGCATATTTAAAATAAAATCCTCTTATTAGTATCTTTAGCATTCTTTTCATTAGTTTTCAAGCTTAAGGCACATAAAGTTTAGTAAATCCTGATTGTAAGAAATGAGTATCAGCAGAGTGTCCAACAGCGAACGGTATGTCCAGATTAAGTATCATCAAGATGTGCCTACTATAGTTACAAAAATTAAACACTTCCACAAAACGTCTGAGGTACATAACCTATTACCAAAATGAACGGGGGCTGCACACCAAATTGCATCAGCTTTTGGAGAATGTTCAGGCATGTCACTATGATGTATTGGTTTTTACAGAAACCTGTTTAAATAGCAGTTTTATGATGCAGTGTTGAGTCTTCCTGAATATATAATTTACCGTCAAGACCGTTCCAGTGAGACGAGTACGTGCATGAGAGGTGGAGGAACATTGATAGAGCACATTTTTGTGACAATTGGTTCTGGACAAGCAAGCCTAATCTTGGATTCAGGCTACTTTCCACCAAGATTCAGTGCCTTGGGCTATTCAACTTTTACAGAAATATTCGATAGTCTTACTTCTGCTATGCTTGACTCAACTCTTTGTGTGATTGGAGATTTCATCCTGCCTCATGGCATTTGGGTAAAGAGTCCTTTAAGTTCTTCAGTATCAGCTGCTAGAGGTGCCCCTCTGGATGAGGTTGCATCAACCGAACAAGTTTCTAATGCCTGTGCATTTCACAACTTGTTTCAGGATAATCATGTTCTAAATGACAATGAGCCTTTGCTTGTGTAGTTTCTCCAGACTTATATCATCCGCCACTCTGTGTGGAGATTGGCGCCGCCACATTATCAATTGACAATTTATTGAGGTTTGAAGGCTTTTACAGAGACCTTAAGTCGCCAAATTTTTCTGAAGTGTCTGACTTTCTGGATGGGCTTCATTGGGATGCCCTGTTGAGGGATAAGACTGTTCACGTCATGTTGAATATTTTTTATGAGGGTCTGTATTTGTGTATTCATTTGTTTGTAGTTTGTACCCCTAAAAAAGTACTCGTCTGGAAAATTTCCTGTATGGTACTCATTAGAATTAAAAAATTGCATTATAGCTAAAAACATAGCACACAAACAATATAAATCTACACATTCAGTGCATGATTACAGGGAGTTTTCTAGACTCAGAGGATTGTGTAAGGAACTAACTCGCGATAGTTATAGATGATATGTAAATACAACTGAGCAATCTTTATTTTCCATTTTAAAACAATTCTGGTCTTTTGTTAATAGTAAACGACAAAATAATTATTACCCTAGTGAGTTCTACTATGAAAACAGACTGCTCAGGTCGAGATGCGGTACTTGGCCACAGTGTACGGTGGGGACTCTGAGTATCTTCCCTCTGATGGGCTTTCTACCACTGCTATTAACGTTTCTGAACACAACATTTTAATATCTCAAATGTATGCAAAGTATTCTTCCTTGGACACCAACAAGGGTCCTGGGCCAGATGGTATATCACCAATTTTTCTAAAACATTGCAGCTTTAATTTATCTAGGCCACTGTTCCATATCTTCAACTTGGTGTCTCTCTAGTGGAAATTTTCCGGGTTTCTGGAAGGTGAGTTCCGTAACTACCATATTCAAAGCGCGAGTTCGGTCATCAGTCACCAATTAGAGACCAATAGGCATTCTGAATGTCATACCAAAGTTGTTTGAAATACAGGTGTGTGATTTTCTCACTCTCACTTGATCCACTTCTCATCAATCAACAATTTGATTGAGAATTAAATCTTCTTACTCACGTTGACGGTCTGTGGAATGCTTTGGAAAATGCGTATCAGGTTGACACTGTCTACACTGACTTTTCCAAGGCATTTGACAGCATGCCTCATAATGTACTAATTACACAAGCTCAAAGTGTTGGGTCTTGACGGTCCACTTCTCTCATGGCTTGTGAGCTATTTGTCCCAGCGAAGGCAGATTGTTAGAATAGGCAATTTGTACTCATATGAAATTGAAATTCCTTGTGGAGAGCCCTAAGGTTCTCATTTGATGGGTCCCTTGTTGCTTAATGTGTTTATAAATGACATCTTCTGAAGAAATACTGTCCCAACTAAACTTGCTACCCATATTAGTGCATCACCAGAGGAGAAATCTTTTGACGTTCAGTATCTGCACTTGAGCATTTAAATAAAATTGGCCTTCACGCACGATCAAGAGCAACACGCTCAACTTCTAGTTTTTCTGTTCCACAGAACTAACTACAGGTACAACTCTTTTATCTCCAGAGCATCCAGACTGGTTAACAGTCACTATAATTTGGATTTTTTACCTCACATCCTCAGTTCCTAAAGCAACTTCAGCTTGTGAAATTTTAATAACTGTCATATTTTGTATATTTTCCTTTATTTTCAATAATTATAGTTTTATAGATGTTACTGTTTATAATTTTTGTACTTTGGAAGTTTTTGTAATTGTAATTGGGCAATTTGCTCATATACAAATAAATAAATAGATATTTACAATAATATTAACTTGACTCAAGTATAACGTCTACACTCATGAATGACCCCTATCTAATTGACCTTCTGGATATGACATTGCCTTATTTAGATATTTCAACACCAACCTTCTAGAAATCATTCTTTGAATAGGTGAATAGTGATAAAATATCGTCTAACCAAAGTCCCGTTATGTTTTCTTTATATCTGTATTTACATACTAAAGTAAAGTAAAATGTAGAAATTATGGAATCCAATTAGTATCAGTTAGAATCTATCAAACAGAGATTTGTATTACTGCCCACAATGCACAAAACTTTTGAATATCACAATTTTAAATTTCTTACTCAGATTCCGAGATGTCCTCTTCATCTTCACTTTTAATATCAACTTCCTCATGACATATAAAGCCCGACTGAATAAAATAATCCTCATTACATTTTTTCTCACTGGATTCTCTATAATATAAAATAAACCACTTTGAAGTATATGATATATAGAAATATGCTTTTAAAACCAAAATTTCTCATTTAGAATAACATTGATAACCTATTTGTTCTTACTTCTGGTCTAACCGAAAGTAACAAATCCCAGGACAACAATACATAAAACCTGTGAATGAATAATGCAATCTTAATTTCTTACTTGGATTTTGAGACGTCCTCTACATTTTCAACTTTAATATCAACTTCCTCATGATTAATAAAGTCTGACTGATTCAAATACTCATTGCGCTTTTCCTCATTGAATTGTCTATAAAATAAAATAAATTGATTTTATGTGTCAGTTTCATCTGAAGATCCCTTAGGAATATTAAACACCCCACTTAAAAATATTTCAGACAAGATTATTCATATTCAAGAAAATTCGCTAAATCTACTGATTTACTGTAAATCCTAATAATCTTTTTGGGAGTTACACCTATAAAACATAAATTGCTTACCTGACATCTACATCCTTCTTTGCACTTTTAAAAGTTGTATTTTCATATTTGATAGCAGAATGTATATTTAATGAAAAATTTACTTCCGTTTTGGATTCTCTGCAAAATACATTCCAATAAGTATTGATTTAACTTATAAATACAATTTTTGAATCATGCTGATATGGGCTCTATTCTACAGTGTATAATATAGTACAATATCCTGAGCAATATTCTATATGAAACTAGAATATTTACATAGAATATAAATTGGTCACCAAATTTATGGACATTTCTATTGATGACAATTTAAAATATAAAGATGATATTATTGTCCTAAATAAAAAGCTCTCCACAGATTTTTTTATGGCAGTGTGTGTGCACTAAAGGGAGATCCTAAGGCGCTCGACGAGCGGTGTGTGTGCGAAAATGTTGACTGACGACAGAATGTGTACACTATAAAGGTTGTTAGTATGGGTTACCTACTAACACTTCTTAGCAGTGGAGTAAAGCCTTCTTAGATCTTGCTAGTTAAATTTTTGGTAAATTCTGTGTTTCTACTACAGAAAAAGCCATTCATGTATGAGCTGTAGAGGGAAAATTAGAAAATATCACATGTTATAGGTTTTAAAGAAAAAAATATTGATGCCTGCACCAGCATCTATTTTAGCAATTGTATAACTAATATACAAAAAGGATTAACCATCATATTCTAGATACTATTCATTTTCTCGGCAATGCACATAAGTTGTTGTGGCTGATACAAAAGTGTAATTTAACAAAAAAGAATAGGTATTTAAATATCACATACTCATTTATAAGATTTCACATTGCATGCTATGGATTACTCAAGGTATTACCTATTTGTTTCGGATATTCCTTGTCTCTGCTGATATTACATTCAGGTAAACATCACAGTTCTACAATAGCTAGATTAATGGCACATACTTTTACATTTGATATGGTAAAAACTGTGGTAATAAATAATCATCCACATACAAACTCAGCTTTTTTGGAATAGAATTACATACTTACTCAATAAAATACTGATAATTTTCTTCTTCAATTGGGGATCCATTAAGTTGATCAAACTGAGAATAATTTTCCTCTTTATCTGCATTTGGCAATCTTTCCAGAAACATTACTGAGTCTGTTTTTGGCTTACCCCCATTGCATGCCAGATTGTTAGACATATTAGATTCTCCTACAAAATGACTTACTTTTGCTTTTTCTTAAATGTCCCTTCAATATCAGAGGCGTTTGTTAAGATTATTTTCATTTTCTTGTCGAGTTATTGAGGCTGATCCCAAATTCCTGGGATATGATCAAGACAAAATAATATATTGCAAAACTAAACTCTGGGCTCATTTTAGAGAAAATAATCTATGAGTAAAATCTAAAATCTTCAATCAAAGAATTTTTTAATTTTCTTTTTCTTTAAAATGGATGGTAAATAATAACCTTCAAACATGACATCAAATATGACAATTAACAACAATAAACAATAACAACGGAAACGGATGATCGCTTGTGTTGTCATTGTCGAACCATAGTATAAACAAACTAGTAAGTCCACCAATGAACTAGTTTTAGTGAAACTAATCCTAGTAATATATTTATATTTACCCCCCAAAATCAGTTCTTTTTAATTATGAGGTGCAATATAACATTATACCCATTACAATTGCTTAAATCAATTTGAAAATCTTTTTTATTACAATATAAATCCATAATTAACCTTAGTAATTTATTTATATCTTACAAAATTACTAAATTAGTATTTTTAATACAATTATTGGTAAAACTTCCGAATCGCGGCTTTTTCGAAATATTAACTTTTTTTTGAAAATGGTCCGAAATGGTTTATTTTCAAGAAACTTTCTCAAATTTTTCAGGCGCGAGGTGTTTTGCGTTGTTAGCAAAATATTTAACTTTTTGCATGGCCCTCCGCTCGCTTCGGGGGCTCAAGAAAATAAATCTAACCAGGTGTTATCCCAAACTAACCCAAGACATTTTTCGAGTCAGTGTCGTCTCGTTTTCGAGCAGTGGCTGTCATTTTCAGAGAGGCTAGTGTTGCATTACAATAAAAAAAAACAACGCAAAACACCGCGCGCCCGAAGAATTTGTTAAAGTTTCTTGAAAATAGGCCATTTCGGACCATTTTCAAATAAAAAAAGTTAATTTTTCGAAAAAGCCGCGATTCGGGAGTTTTACCCAATTATTTAGGTAATAATATATTACTAGCCACTACAATGGCTTCAGCAAAATTTTAAAGTTATCTTATTACCACACAACCGCACAGTTTCCTATACATTACATTTAAATCCGTGCATCTTCTTTTACACTGACTAGCTTCATCTCTCTATCGGATCTCTCTTTCTTATGTTGTCTGCATTGAAATGCATGTAAGTTTGTTTACATGCATTTCAATGGTTGTCTGCAAGCGCCGCTCATTGTTTAGATGGTAAGGAGCCATTCATAAACTAATAATACATTTGGAATATGAGTGTCTCGCGACAGCTTTGATTTTGGCTTCCATCAAGGTAAAAGCGTCTCCAACGCTATCTAATGTAGGTGGCGTTGACTCGAACGATTGCATTCGATGCAATCGAGTCTTTGTAGCGGCGGCAAGACTATTTGTAGAGGAGTTTAAAAATAATATCAGTAAGAGTCGAAATAAAGTATTTTTCACATTTTCCTTTAAAAAAGCGCCCGATTGGCTTAAAAATCGCCCGACTGGCTGTTCTTGTGAAAGGTCACGTTGGCGTTGAAATTAATAAGCCAACTTCTCAGAAACCATTTCAACTTATCTACATCAGTTGATAGTTACAAACACGATAGCAGGAACAGAAATGGACCCATGGCATCATTTACTAGTTTACAGGATATATTAAAGAAAAAATCGAGTGGTAGCGGTTTTTTGTCACATGTAGCGGAATTTTGATACCGCGGTAGCGGAGAGATGCGTGTGCATGTTGGCAACACTGATTCGATGTCGTCGCGATGCAGTCAATTTGCAGCAAGAGCCGTCTTGGTCTAGATGGTAAGGTCCCAATTCGGCGACTATCGGCGGTGGCCCGGGTTCAAACCCTGTTGCTATTTTTTATTTTTTTTTTTACGGTTGTTTCTCAACAGTTTTTTTCTTGATTTTGGGTATGTCTTGGGTTACATTTGGGTTAGCCCCTGGTTAGTTTCCTTTTCTTGAGCCCCGTAGCGAGCGGAAGGCCATACGAAAAGTGAAATATTACTTATTGTAATACGTGCCCGTACTTTGGATGCACTTTTTGCGAAATGTACAGCAGCTTGCATGTGTTTCCGCGAAGACATTCACAAAGAATCCCCCTTCTTTGTAGGTTTGTAACATTCGACCTTAATGGCAGCCAAAATCATAGCTGTCGCGAGACACTCGACCATTCCGGTGTCTTAGTCAGGGCCGGATTAAGGCGTATCGACATTTTCCGATAAAATAAACTATTGATAGACAGGGTCATATTAAAACCAAAAAGTGATAATTTACACAGAGTATATTTAAATTAACTTATAAGAACAGCATTAGGAAAATAAACTTTACTGATTTGGCCAAATAGTTAGCTTATTTTTATTGATGGTCTTAAAGTTTCTATTAATATTTTTCAATGTGTAATATATGCGTAGCCTCAAATATAACTTAATACCATATAATGTTGGGGAAAGGGGACATGGAGTGTCAAATGTTATATCGGAATTAATTAAATCCGCAAAATGTTTGCAAATTCCGGATTTAGTGATAAATAATTCAAAATGTTTTTTAAATATTATTTCAATTTGTATTACTAAATATACAAAATTGTTATTTGGCATTTTTAAATTGCCAAAAATGTCTTCATTTACGTTTTTGTATGACTTTCTGTTTTAATATTTTTACTATGTTGGGGTTTGGAACCTTCGGCAACATGCATTAAAACTGAGGTTTATCCACAATAGCGAAACAGAATTTTTGCACTCGACGCGCGTTTCGCTAATAATAAAATATATTTATTTATCATAATAGTTATTATATTATATACATTTTAAGTTTAGTTTATTTTAGGAAGAATTATTCTTTATGCATTTGTTTTGTATTTTTATACTGAGTTGAGTGCGATTTATGATTAATATTATAGAATGTATTTTTATTCTTGTTGATTTTTCTTTGATAATTTAGACGACTGTCTATTCCCAATTCTTATAAATTTATATTTATCCTATTCCCATACTATACCCAGAAAATAATTTGCCACTATATATGCTGTGCTTAATATGCTATTAGTATTAGTATTTAATATAACAGCAACTGTTATAACAAATTAAGAATTAAGTTAACTAAAGATCTATGTTCTTAAATATCGATATCACTATATCCGATTTAATCACGAATCGATTCTGTTGCTTTCGATCTGGATCGATCCCAGGAATCGATACTTTTCTGAATTAAAAAAGTATTTTTGACATTTTCCTTTAAAAAAACGCCCAATTGGCTTAAAAAATCGCCCGATTGGCTGTTCTTGTGAAAGGTCACGCTGACGTTGAAATTAATAAGCCAATTTCTCAACTTATCTGCATCAGTTGATAGTTACAAACACGATAGCAGGAACAGAAATGGACCCATGGCATCATTTACTAGTTTATCGGATATATTAAAGAAAAAATCGAGTGGTAGCGGTTTTTTGTCATATGTAGCGGAATTTTAATACCGCGGTAGCGGAGAGTTGCGGGAGCAGGTTGACAACACTGATTCGATGTCTTCGCGATGCAGTCAATTTGCAGCAAGAGTCGTTTTGGTCTAGATGGATAGGTCTCAATTCGGCGACTATCGGCGGTGGCCCGGGTTCAAACCCCGTTGCTATTTTTTTTACGGTTGTTTCTAAACAGTTTTTTTCTTGATTTTGGGTATGTCTTGGGTTACGTTTGGGTTAGCCCCTGGTTAGTTTCCTTTTCTTGAGCCCCATAGCGAGCGGATGGCCATGCGAAAAGTGAAATATTACTTATTGTAATACGTGCCCGTACTTTGGATGCACTTTTTAGGAAATATACAGCAGCTTGCATGTGTTTCCGCGAATACAATCACAAAGAATCCCCCTTCTTTGTCGGTTTGTAACATTCGACCTTGATGACAGCCAAAATCATAGCTGTCGCGAGACACTCGTCCATACCGGGGTCTTAGTCAGGGCCGGATTAAGGCGTATCGACATTTTCCGATAAAATAAACTATTGATAGACAGGGTCGTATTAAAACCAAAAAGTGATAATTTATACAGAGAATATTTAAATTAACTTATAAGAACAGCATTAGGAAAATAAACTTTACTGATTTCGCCAAATAGTTAGCTTATTTTTATTGATGGTCTTAAAGTTTCTATTAATATTTTTCAATGTGTAATATATACGTACGTAGGCTCAAATATAACTTAATAACATATAATGTTGGGAAAAGGGGACATCGAGTGTCAAATGTTACCTATATCGGAATCAATTAAATCTGCAAAATGTTTGCAAATTCCGGATTTAGTGATAAATAATTCAAAATGTTTTTTAAATATTATTTCAATTTGTATTACTAAATATACAAAACTGTTATTTGGCATTTTTGAATTGCCAAAAATGCCTTCATTTTCATATGCCTTCCTGTTTTAATATTTTTAGTAATAAACTGTCATGTGATGATATCTAATGACCCCCTTTGATCGATTTAGTAAAAATTATGTAACTTAAATGCTCAATCTAACTACCTCTTTCTATAATAATTTAAATAGAACACGCCATATTTTATGTTACGAATATCTGAGCAGCCCTTGTAAAGAGTATATTTCGTCTTCCTGACGCCTTAATATAGGCAATCACTTATTAGGAATTGGTTGCCTATATTCTATCGTTATATTTCTCGTTGCTTCTTTCGAACACGTTTTACAAGGAAGTGCTGAAATATAGTGATTTAAAAAATTTGAGCCGAAAAAAAGCCTTAAAAGTTCGAGTTCTGACATAAAATTCCAGCGCCACTTCATAAAAGCACTAAAAATAGGGGTAATACACGCCCGAAAATCAATTAATTTTTTTTGTTACGTTTTGGGCATACCTTGGGTTAGTCTTGTTTAATCGAGCACCCGGAACGAGCGAAGGGCCATGCGCTAAGTGAAATATTAGTAGAATGATAAAAAAGGCAAGCCCTTTTCCCTTGTAGTGTATCAGGAAAACACTCGGTATTTCATAAATTAGATCGTGAAGGCAACCCGACTCGTTCGAGGTCTAGACTAAGGTTATTTACATTACCTATTACACGTAATATTATTGTTTAACTTCAATGAACGAGATACTGGACACGGGTGACAAGACTACGTCAACCTTGTTGAGTTGGCATTGTTATTGTAATATTATATTTATAATACGAACTTACACCAACCCGGGATATATAGAGAGAATAGAAGACTGAGTGACGCATTGATATGCGTCCGTAGATTATAATATATATACACTATGTCGCGTTACTATCTTATATATTATTTGCTAAAATCTATACAGAACTCTATAGTTAAGTACCTGGAATTGTATTCAATAAATAAAAGGAGTTCTACATCCCTAACCTTGTTACGCCACTGGAAATTAAACACATATTTTTAACAAAACTCGCCTTTACAACCGAATATTTTCTCATACTCTTTTTTAACATCCCCCCTCCCCCCGTCCCAGTGCCATTATTCGCTCCACTGTACCGCGGGATAGTTGATTAGGTTTCCGCCAATAAAAACATCCTAAATGAAACATAGTGAATATATTAGCTTTTAGTTAATCAGTCCCTCACCGACTCAGTTTCACCTTCTTTTTTTACGTTAATCTACCTCGAAAAAAATAGTGCTTGTGGCAACACTGGCGACAGACTATTTTCCGCCCGCTTGGAATACACTCGAATTAGGAGACTGGATTGGATACGGTCGCTGTTAAATTGCAAGTGAAGAAAGCCGCTCGCCCCAGTGGTTTATTGCTCATCATTTTGATTTTAATGCAGTATCAGAGACAAGGGACCATTGTCTCTGGCAGTATTCTTATTAACGGAAGAAAACTGCTAGCGCCAGAAATCAATAAATTATGGAATGCATTTTTTCTTTTGTAGTGTGTTTTCATTTGATACATTAATACCAACTTCATGGTGCTTCTTGAAAGAATCCTTTCTAATGCATGTGTAAATGGCGTGTTAGATTGCTCTTCCATTTTGTCTTAAACGAACAATTTAAGCAGTGAAACCACTGGATTTCATTAGTAGGCCTATGAGTCATAACGTGCACCCGCAAATGACCTTTGTGGATTGTTTTATAGGAACACTCTGGGCATTTATGGCAATATTTTGGGTCTTCGTCTCGATGTTTACTCTGATGCTTCTTGAATCGATCGTTTTGAGAAGTTTTATATGGACAATCTGAACATCGCAACCAAACAACACGTTGTTGACGGGCGGCTTTATGTACAATTAAGTGGGATATTAGACATTTTTTCCATTTTGCTTTATACGAACAATCTAAGCAGTGAAACCACTGAATTTGATCAGCAGGCTTATGAGTTCTGGCATGAAATGATAAATTACCTCTGTGCAGTGTTTTAAAAGGACACTCTGGACATTTATGCCAACTTTTTGTATCTTCGTCTTGATGCTTTATCTGGTGCCTCTTGAAATTAATCTTTCGCAAGGTCTTATATGAACAATTCGAACATCGCAGCCAATCAATACTATCAGCAGGCTTATTATGAGTAATGACGTGAGATGATAAGCTACCTTTGTGGGATGTTTTATATGGACACTCTGGACAGTTATAACAAACTTTTGTGTCTTTGCCTTGATGCCTAATTTGGTGCCTCTTTAAATTTTCCTTGTGAATGGTTCTATATGAACAATTTGAACATGCCAACCAGTCAATGGTAGGTTGATCGACGACTCTATGTCTATTTAAATGACGTTTTAGGTAATCTTTCCGCTTTGTTTTAAACGAACAAGCTGTACATTGAAACCATTGAATTTGATCCTCAGGCTGATGAGTTATACCATGCACCTTTAAATAACGTTTGTGGGTTGTTTTATATGGACACTCTGGACATTTATACCAAACTTTAGCGTCTTCTTCTTGGTGACTAATCTGATGTTTCTGCAAATGATCTTCCAATATGTCGTTTTTTGCGGTTTCATAAGAATGCTTCAAACACTTGACGGCGCGCTGTTTGCTATTGCGATTCGATTGGTAAGGACACTCAGAATTTCCATGCAGTGTAATTTGATCCGTAGGTGTACGGGCAAACCTGAAAAATATATATGCCATTTTATTTTGACAACCGGAAATACAGAAAACAAAATAACCGAATTTTAGGTATAACAACTTTGCTATTTTAAATGGAACATCCGGTATATTTTCTCAAAATCTTAAGGCTTGTTTCCTCCCCTTTTCGAAAATGTATTACAAGTTATAGTTATTTTTTAAAATAGTAGATTTATTGAGGTCTAAATAACACTGCATATCGATAAAAATTTCGCGGTTAATGTTATTTTTTGATAAGTCCGCTATGGAAACAAATTCACATTATCCCATAAATGTCAGTGCCGATTATTTTTGACGCATTCTTTTGAAGTAGAAGCAGAGTATAACAAACCAACGAGTAGCGACAGCTGGGGGACCAAATTTTTCTGCGCATGTGCGAAATAGTGTGTCCATCCGTCAAACTGACTTTTGTTGTGGCGCGTCAATTACAATGTTTACAAATTCCGATAACTGAGGTTTAGTTATGAATTGTGTCGTAATTTCTAAATTTTAAAACTGAATAAGTGTATAATCATGCCGGGTATTTCTTGTGCATATCTCTCGTGCCTGTTCAACTAGGTCTGGAGATGGAAAATCTTTCTTCAAATTTGCCCTAAAGATAATGACCGGTAAGTACATAGCTACTAACCCACAATATCATGGTTGTTTTTTCTTAAATTGAAATGTAAATTAATTGTTAAATAATTGCTCGTGAATAGATAAATATTGATACAGGAATATTAATGGTGAAAAAGTGCAATTTATAAGTGAGAAATTGAATTCCAAAAGACGTTCGGTACATGTAGTGTGTATTGCTAGACTGTTCTAAGTTTCAAGTTTCTTTTTTATTCAACATCATATATGTCCACATTCTACATTGAGCAAACATTTTCAAAAGTAGAATAATAATGCACCCATATAGTATGTGCTTAAAAAATAGTCTCTCCTAATTAGAGTATGTTCCTATAAAATTTGTTATGCTGTTCTCACATGAAGGGTCTATGGGCAATTTCCAGCAAAATTATTCTATTGTAAAGGAACGAAATTATTCCGGCCTGTATTAGTTTGTAGAAGTTATTTGTTGTAAGGCCTGGGTTTAATGTTTAGTAGATCTGATATTTTTCATAGTAACCTAATAAAAAGAGAACCTAACCTGACCTAACCAACGATTTCGATTCCGCGGAAAAGCAAAAATAGAAGGGCGGTTCGTTTTGTAAATGATGTATCAGAGAAGGATACATTTTGATTTCAAATTGTAAAACACGCCACCTGCAGAAGTTAGCTGGCATTCCAAAACTGCAATATGTGCCTCGATGTGTTATAAATGCTTCATTTTCTGAGTATAATGACAGGCTTAAAATCTCTGCCCTCCTGTATTTTAATCAAAAACTGCAGAAAGACCAAGCTTGTGTTAAAAATATTATTTTTAAGTTTTATAAATTACAGTTATTATAAATCTAATGAGATTTTTTTTTCAGTGCCAAAGTCTGGGCAAAAGCTTCTATCAGAAGTGATATACTGCGTAAACCAGTTAAACAGATGATGGCATATAGACTATGCGAAGTTCACTTTGAGGAAAAGTATTTTTTTAAGATAACCTCTGCATGAAAGAAAGCACTTGGTACCTGATGCAATTCCTACAATATTTGGTCAATATCTACTACGGGCATTTGAGACAAGTCAAGATTCATCTCAGGAACCACCAAAGAAAATCAAGAACCTTCCATGTAAATCTTTATAGCAATTATTAATTGATTATAAAAAAAATTACAGTATTAGATTGCTTCTAATGGCACAAACTGCTACAGCTATTTTGTTTGTCTAATCATTATGACTGAATTTAGCAACAGCATTTTTAATTCCATGAGTAGAAAAATTTTATTGGTTGGATTTATTAGTTACAAGTGAGTTACAAAACAGTAATTACCCTGATAGCTTCCCTAATAGGTAGTCAAAATTCAGATATTTCACCTCATCCTATAATCACATTAATTCAATAAACAATACGTACTAGAAACACTACCTGGTTTTATGAGTCATGTACCCAATAGAAAGCACCTACTGATCACACAAATAGTTCCAGTTTTTATCTGAGTTGTACTAATTGAAACTGGTCAGACACTTTATTGGGTCTAACATGATATTGTTTGACTGCAATTAAATAGTCTTATGATTGTTGTTAATACTGTATCAACAATAACTTCATTCTCATTATCACTTTCAGGTCCTAGTATTTCAAAAGATGAAGAAACAAAATGGGTAAATTTGGATGATATTTAACCAATGAACTTAAGAATAGATAATCGTGTTCTACCTCCTCACCAACTATATATGCTCAGAAGCTGCAATGTCAACCAGGACTACGCAATAAATCAATGACTGAAAAGATAAACACTGCATCGTTTGTATCGATTGTAGGCACTTAACCAAATGGTGATAAACTTCGTACTATTTTAAAAGATTGTATTTTAAATTTAAAGGATATATATTTAAAAGCGAAAGGCATATTAAGAAGTGACATGGGCTCGAATTTTATTGAATTGACTAAATGTCTAGGAATTAGACCTGAAAATACAGAGTTTCTGGTAGGAGGTGAAAATATGTTCTATATTTTTGACCCATGTCATTTAATTAAGGCCACCCGCACTAACTTAAGGCAGCACACCTTTTACTTTCAAGGTAGAAAAACGCCATGGTCATTTATTAAATAACTAGCTGACCCGGCGAACTTCGTACCGCCTAACAATCAATGAATGTGTTGTTAACTTTTAGCCAAACTTAATTCAGGATTTTAAGTTCAATAGTTTATTAGGATAATATATATAAAGAAAATGAAAATTCAATAAAAGTAGATGATAAGATCTGGAATGATTGAGACCAATCGATTTGACAGTCGTCATTAATTCTCTATATTTTTGTTTACATTTCGATTCAAGTATTTTCTACTTATTTCACTATTTTCCGTTGAATTTCTATTCTATAATGTGTAGTATGTCACTGACTTGCAGTGGACATCAATTATTACAAAAAAGCATCGAGATATAAAATAAAAGGAGGCGCTATCACCGTTTGAATAATACAATAGAAAACGGTATCGGTACGCGTGGCATAAATGTAGGAACAATATGGCTACTTTATCAGAGACGAACTAAGTAGATTTCTTTATAATTTTTGAACTGAATACTTCTTTGGTTTCATGAGAGTAAAAATTGATTATAACGTTTCGGAACCGGTTTAGATAACTAAAATATGTTGAGACTAAGGGAAATTAACCGAAAGTTGAATCGACGACTAACCCAATCTAACCAAATCTATTAAAATTGATTATAACGTATCGGAACCGGTTTAAATGACTAAAATAAGGTGAGACTAAGTGAAACTAATCGACAGTTGAATCGACGGCTAACCCAAACTAACCAAATCTATTAAATTTGATTACAACGTATCGGAACCCGCTCAAATAAGTAAAATAAGTTGAGACTAAGTGAAATTATCCGATAGTTGAATCGACGACTAACCCAAAGTAATAAAATGTATTAAAATTGATTATAACGTATAGGAACGGGTTTAAATGACTGAAATAAAATGAGACTAAGTGAAACTAATCAAAAGTTGAATCGATGGCTAACCCAAACTAACCAAATCTATTAAAATTGATTATACCGTATCGGAATCGGTTTAAATGACTGATATAAGGTGAGACTAAGTCAAACTAATTGAAAGGTTAATCGACGGCTAACTCAAACTAACAAAATCTATTAAATGTGATTATAACGTATCGAAACCGGTTTAAGTGACTAAAATAAGGTGAGACTAAGTGAAACTAATCGAAAGTTGAATCCGCGGCTAACCCAAACTAACCAAATCTATTAAATTTGATTATAACGTTTCGAAACCCGCTCAATAAGTAAAATACGTCGAGACTAAGTGAAACTAACCGAAAGTTGATTAGACGACTAACCAAAACCAACCAAATCTATTAAAATTTATTATAACGTATCGGAACCGGCTCAAATAAGTAAAATAAACTGAGACTCGATAAAGAAGTAGTCACTTCTGTCACGTGTACTGTGCTACTCGCGACTTTTTTTTTACTCTTAGTTTTGAATTATTTCAATTTAAAATATCACAAACGCAAAAAATCGAGACGACCTGAAAGCATTCGTTACTTAGTTGACAAGCTAATCTAAAAGTTATACATAATAATACGGTAATCCTAAGTAAGTGTTTACAATTAGCAGGCCCGTTCATGGGGTGTCTGGCGCCTACGTGCAGGTTTCTTTGGTGCGCCCCTAGTTAAAAAAATGGTCCTATTTTTTTTTTAAATAATTCTCGAAAAACTGGCAATGATTTGAAATTAACAAAACTGATAAAAAATGATTAGAAAAAAGATTTATTAAATTACCAAAACAAACAAAATCACAAAACATATTTGGTAAGTATATCAAAAGTAAAATATACCCTAAAGAAACAAAAAACGATATAAACAGTACGTATAATCAATATATCATTACGATTATTTACTTGACTATTTATGAAACGTAAAAATTAATAGGAACTAAAAGTAATTAACGTAAATAAAATAAACAATAACAAAAACCCATAACAATATTATACCTAGTACTTAGATGGTAGGTAACAGAAATATTTTAATGATAAAAAGAATAAACGTTTCAAAAATTAAAAAATACTATTTTTGTAATTAAAAAACAAAAAAGGAATGACACACCTAAAACAAAACAGGTCTGCCTTTCACGGCTGCAAGCTCGTTAATCATCTGATTATGATCAAGAGCCTCAGAAATATTATTTTCAATCGAAATAATGGCCAAATCTGATAGGCGTTCTTGACGCATAGATGTCCTTAAATAATTCATTATTAGTTTTAACTTAAAAAACTTCTTTCACCTGAAGCTACTGAAATGGGTAATGTAAGGTATGTCCTTAAGACTATAAATAAATTTGGAAAAAGTGACTGTAGACTTTTTTAGTTATATAATTTAAAATGTCTATGGGAAAGGATGAATCAGTAGTATTTTTAGGATTAAGAATTTTATATGTTGAAATTTCATTATGTAAATCCAAGCCGTCAATGTCTTTAGATATTACTCCATTAATCTCAACTTGCAATGCAGTATCTAAATGAATACATGATTCTTTAATTACGTCAGATTCAAAATTACATAAGAACCCAAATATATTTTGAAATTTATTTATACCCTCAAACCGCCTTTGCAAAGACTGAATGGTTGTATCTAAAATTAGAAAACAAAAATCGATTTTAAATTTTTGCTTTGGATCTGCTACAGGTTCATCCTTACTTTCATATGAAAATAGTGTCCAACAGGGTACGGAGAGAACACATTTGTGCTATTAAGGCAAACGCTTGGTAAAATTTGTAGATATATTGAGATGATAAAATACGAGAAAATTTTATTTTTTTATTAAATTTGTAATAAAGAATACTGAATGACCGTCGATTTTGCGCCCCTAAAATTTTGCGCCTGCGTGCATGCACGTCCTGCATGGGGCATACGAGGGGTCTTTTCGTTTTGGTCATTTTACCGCGTCTTATCGAAAAACACCCCGTTACTTAGGGAACCGAGGATTTTGATTGGTTTGTTAAATGTGAGTGAAATTATCACATTAACGAGCAATAATACGTTAATTCTTATAAAATAGAATACTGTACCTTGTTTAACG
>MU183365.1:5829-30493 GCA_016904865.1 Pissodes strobi | reverse complement strand
CCCCCCCCCCCCCCCCCCCCCTCAGATAAATCCTGGATCCGCCACTGTACAAGAAATTAAAGAAACTGTTTTTCCTGGATACGCCATTGCCTTATTCAGATATCTAAACACCAACCTTCTAGAATCATTATTTGAATAAGTGGTATAACTATTAAGCATTTCTTAAACACCATGAGCAGCAGAGCATTTTTAAAACATGTTTTCTGAGCGGTAAAATATCACTTAACCAAAGTCCCTCATAAAATGTGTTTTTTTTATTTCTGTATTTACATGCTAAGGTAAAGTAAAGTGTGGACATTACGGAATCCAATTAGGATTAATTAGAACCTATCAAATAGAGATTTTTGTTACTGCTCACAATGCATAAAACTTTTGAATATCACAATTTTAAATTTCTTACTTGGATTCTGGGATGTCTTCTTCATCTTCACTTTTAATATCAACTTCCTCGTGGCTTATAAAGTCCGATTGAATCAAATAGTCATCATTACATTTTTTCTCACTGGATTCTCTATAAAATAAAATAAACCGCTTTTAAGTATGTTATACAGAAACATGCTCTTAAAACCAATCAGAACATTCATACAATTAAAATGTGCTACTATGAAGAAAAACGCCCTAGGATTAGATGCAAGGGAGCTGCTGTGTTCCTCATAAATACTTAGGTGTCATTATTGATGAACACTTAACATTCTCGTCACATGCTGAATATATAACGAAAAAAGTGGCAAGAAAAATAAATTTGTTAGGTCGATTAAGTGCAAACCACAGTGACTGGTCAGTAACATAAGTTTTAGACCGTTTCAGCATAATATAATTTCAAATAATGAATCAATGTTTTTAAAACCACTATCCCCGGCAGAGTTATGCGAGATTGCACAGCAACTAAAAAATAAGTTTAGCAGTGGAACTGACATGATACCGACGTGCATTGTTAAAATGGCTGTACCTTGTGTGAAGGATGTGCTGTGTTTTTTGATCAACAGCTCTTTTAAAAATGGGACTTTTCCAGATCAGTTAAAATTAGCGTTAATTAAACCGTTATATAAGAAAGGTAATCCAGAGCAGATTGAGAACTATAGGCGCATAAGCTTATTGCAAAGTTTTTCAAAAATATTTGAACTAGCAATGTGTAAGAGATTACTGGATTTTTTTAATATATGCGATTTGCTTAATGCTCATCAACATGGTTACACAACTGGTAAATCCACTCAAACGGCAATTTTTCAGTTTACCAAGGCAGTAGTCGATTATTAGGAGGGGCAAGGTCTTGCTATGGGAATCTGTCTGGATTTATCAAAAGCCTATGATTGTATTGACAAGGAGCTGTTGATTAAAAAAATTGGAATTGTATGGTGTGAGAGGAAGCGCACTGAGGTGGTTTGAGTCTTACTTATCTGAAGGAAGACAATGTGTCAAAATAATTAAGAATGGTCGTACGTATGTGTCTGAAATTGAAGAAGATAAATTAGGCATTGCTCAGGTGAGTATTGCTGGTTCTATTTTGTTTATAATATTTGTAAATGATTTGTACTCAATAGGGAATCATACAAAAAATCAAATAACCTGTTACGCTGATGATACGGACATGATTGTAGGTAGTAATAATATAAAGAATCTTGTCAATAAAGGTGGAGATCTAATAACTAAAGCAAGTGATTGGTTTAGCTCAAATAAACTAGTTTTAAATAAAGACAAAACCAATGTTATTGTGTTTAGAACAAAGCAGTGTCAAATAGAAATACCTCCCCACATATTGCTAGATAATGAGCAACTAGATTTTGTTGAAAATATAAAAATGTTAGGGGTCTCTGTGGACGAATTTTTGTATAGGTCCGACCATATCATTAAATTAATAGCCAAGTTAAACTCTGTATGTTATGGATTAAGAGTGGCTGGTAGATATCTAAATGAAAAATCACAAAAAATAATGTATTTTGCTAACTTTGAATCTGTGACTAAGTATGGCATATTATTTTGGGGAAAAAATGCTTTAATTGAAAAAGTGTTTGTAGTTCAAAAACGTGTATTAAGATTAATTAAAAAAATGCAATTTAGAGAAAGCGGCAGAGGCATTTTTAAGAGTGAGGGCATCATGACAGTGTATGCTTTATATATGAGTCACTGATGTTCTTTTTTAAATACCGAGCACTTTTTGAAGTGCAAACATATCATTCACATAACACTAGAACCTTAAATATTGACCATCCAATTCATAGACTAACGCTATCTGAAGGGTATCATTATTATATGTGCCGTAGATTCTAGATAAAAACAAAAAAAAAAGAAAGCGGTGGGCCATGATGATATTCCAGTTGCTCTTCTTAAGAAGATTGCAAACAATGCAAACATCTACCACTGATAAAGCCAATCCATAAAAAGGGTGATGCGGAGAAACTTGACAACTATAGGCCTATATCACTGCTCTCAAACATTAGTAAGGTGTTTGAGAGAGTGATGTATTGGATTCTTTGATCTGCATCACATCATCTCATAGAGGCAAAATTGTTTCCGTAAAAAAATCTACAGTTCGTGTTGTGAGCAGAGATTGGGCAAATGGCGTCACTATTTTGGATAATTCAAGACTTCTATGCCAAGAATGTGCCGACGGCTACCTAACCTCAAATCTTAACGTATCCAAACCTGAGGTACAAAATGAGTTCCTGTTTCGTGTCCTTGTAAAGGTACTGATCGAGCAAAATAAGGCTCTAGCGAGAAATAATGATTTTCTGGAAGAAAAACTACAAACGGCAAATAAACTCCAAAAGAAAACCATCGAGTCGGGAGTTCAGTGCAGTTTGGCAACGTTGAACACCAATGACGATGAGGTTCCTGAAAATCAGCTGCTTAATGACAATAATATGACAGAGGATGAGGTTTTCATTGTCGAAACCCTAAATTCTGAAAGTCCAATCATTGAAAGTAGGCCTAATCAACCAAAAACGTCAAAAAATTCAGTGGTTGACATTGACACTATTGACAACATCAATACAACAACAAATACCGGAAAAGCGGCGGAAAAAGTGGAAAATGCTTCCCAAACTACGGAAATTCCGGAAGGTGCCGACGTAAAAACCAAGCACAATGTACCGGATAATGATAAATCGGAGAAAAATGATGACTCAGCTTGGCAGACTGTTAGAAGCAAGAGGTCTAACGGAAGGATCAGTAACAAAGGATCAGCTCCAATCGATGGAAACTGCAGCCATAACAAAACTGCCGTAAGGAACAGACCTGAGCCTATTAAGGGAACAAGTGATGCATGCGAGTTGCGAGTAGCAAAAAAATATTCATGGATATTTGTCTCGGGCCTCGAGAAAAATACAACAACTGCAGAAATCCAGGAGTTCGTTAAACGCAGAGGATCACAAGAATGTATTTGTGAACAGATGAAGACCCGGAAAGATAATATGTTTGCATCGTTCAAAATCCGAGTTTTGGAGCAAGACAAAAAAATGGTTATGGATGCCTCCTTCTGGCCAAAGGGTATTAACATTAATCATTTTTTACACCTAAAATGGCCAAGCCACAGCAACAAGTAGATGGGACATATCTGAAGATTCTACATTATAATGTCGGCTCACTAAGAAATAAGATAAATGAACTAGATTTAATCGCAACAACTAGGGAGTATGATGTTATAATTATCACTGAACACTGGCTGAAGGACGAAATAACTGCTCTTAAAATAGAAGGATACATTACGGGGGCCTTTTTTGCTAAAAGCGACTTTGATGGAGGCGGAACCTGTATCCTGGTAAAAGAAAACTTGGAATTCGATCCAATTACAATGGTTGATAATATAAATAAAGAGAAGCATATTGAAACATGTTGTATACTTTTAAAAGCTCACAATATTTTGGTAATGTCTTTTTATAGGTCACCCTCTGTCGATTTTGGTACTTTTATGCAGGCAGTAGAGTATATAGTCGAACACCTTGGAGGGAGGGATGCTGTCCTGGCAGGTGACTTTAATGTGCACTTTGGGACCAAAGAAAGAGGCCAATGCCAGCCAACTTTGCGATACACTGGGCACATATGGCTTTCAACCCATGTTATATGAATGTACAAGAGGAGAAGCCTGCCTGCACAACATCTTTGTCAACCTTCCAAACTCATTTGGAGAAACGGTGGATCTGCACCCATCTGACCATATTGGACAGATACTTACTTTTAATTTAAATCTAAACACTGAGAAAAAGAAAACTGTAAAAATATTTTTAGGCCTATTACACAACAAGGCAGTCACAAATTTTACAATATTGTTGAATCTTGCTTGGGATTTTATTTCATCCAACATCTCAGTTGACGAAAAGTATAAAATTTTTATTAACAAACTTCAAGATGCCTAATTGCAGTCATTCCCTGAAAAAACCTACTATTCAAAGCTTAATCAACCACATAAAGTTAACTGGTTTAATGATGTCTTGCGTGGTATGAAGGAGCACTTAAATTTTTTAGCAGAAGTGCGACAAAAGTATAACACTCCTGCTAACAGAGAAGGGTACAAAAATTTTTAAAAAGTTTATAATCAGGCTATTAAAAAAGCAAAAAAAGAAGCAAATGATAACTTAATTGCAAACTCAAAAACCCCAAGCAGGGATATGTGGAATATCATTAACAGTGGCAGAGTAAACTCAAGCAAATCCGATACAGTACCCAATATAAATCCTGAAGATTTTAACTCTTTTTTCTTAAACATCCCTGAAAATATAATTGAAAATATCCCAGAAACGAATTTGGATCCTCTTGAGAAGCTAGAAATGCTGGCTGGCTGCCAGCAACAGTTTTCTTTTGGCGAAGTTAGCTACTCAATACTCAATACTTTATTCATGTTAATACAATAGCTTACACAAGTCAGGAAGAAAAAAATGATAAAAATTGGAATTATCCACTACACAAAGTTCTATTATAAAAAAGACAATACTTCTCAGAGTTACAAACAAATTTTACATGGTTATTAATAAAAGAAATATTCGCAAATGTGAATACAAAATTAAAATGTTCAAGGGTCAAAAGCCAAGTTAAAATTGGATCCAAAATATTCGTCAATAGAGTAAAAAGCCCTTTGTAACAAATACTCCTTCACCCTCGATTTAAAATGCTTAAAACTAAGAGACTTAACACTATCAGGTAAAATATTAAAAAACTTAATTGCCCAGTATCCTGGACCATCTTGACACCTTCTTAAGCGCCAACATGCAGGCACCAAATTATGTCTGGCACGAGTTCTATATGAATGTATGTCCTCATGAACCCGATAGAGATCCAAATTCTGCTTAACATACAGTAGGCACTCCAATATATATATTATACAAGGCACAGTCAACACCCGCAAACACACATATGCGTCCCTACAATCATCCCTGTATCCCAGTCCACTCACAATCCGCATAGCTCTCCTCTGCAGCCCAAATACCCTTAATACCCCAGCCGAATGCCCCCACGCAAGTATCGCATACGAAAGATGGGAGTGAAAAATGGCAAAATAAGATGTTCGTAATACATCAGCTGAGACACATTCGCTTAAGCTGCGAAGCACATACAGGCCCCTAGTGAGTTTTCCCGAAAGGACGTCAATATGATTTCCCCATTGCAGCTTGGGGTCAAGGACTACTCCCAAGAAACGTACCTCCGAGGGATTCTCAAACCCTGAAAGCTCTCTCATGGTGAACACGACTCGGCTCGTCTTATCTGCATTCAGCAAAAGCCTGTTTGAGCAGAACCATCTATTGGCTCTCTCCTGCGCCCCCATGGATTCAGCAAGTGATTCCCGTAATGTATCAGCCGAATATAAGACTGTTGTGTCATCGGCAAAGTTCTGCCACAGTTTCACTACAGGGAAGGTCATTTATGTACACCAAAAAGAGAATGGGACCCAGAATAGATCCCTGAGGCACCCCTATGTTGATCTCACTCTTTGCCGATGCCACACCAGCCAAACGGACCGTCTGGTACCGGCATCGAAGGTAAGACTTGAGTCTTATGCTGTCAGTGCTAAAGTTGTAGCAGCTGAGTTTTTCAAAAGGATATCGTGGTCGACGCAGTCGAAAGCCTTGCTGAGATCACAGAACAAGACCGAGCCGTACTCCCTACTGTGAAAGGCTTCTATTATATCTGAGACAAGATTTATAATTCCCAGAACTGTATTCTTATGTTTCCTAAAGCCAAATTGATTCCGAGAAACGAGAGAATTCGATTCAAAATAATGTACTATTCTAACAGCCATGCATTTTTCGACAATTTTAGAGATGATTGGTAGAAGGGATATTGGCCTATAACTTTCGGGTAGTGAGGGATCTCCTTTTTTGAATATTGGTGTAACAATAGCCGCTTTGAGCACATCCGGAAATACATTCTGCTTTAAACATTGGTTGATCAATTTTGTTAAAGGTATTATTATAATTTCTTTTATTGATTTAATTACTTTTATATTTAAACTATATATGTCACGACTCTCCTTGTTCTTTAGGTTATTAACAATATCCCTTATTTCATTGAACGTTACCTCACCAAAGCAGAAAGAATCGGCAGGCATTGCAAAATCTTTGAGGTAATCAAGCGGGTCATGACCCGAATGGGGAATATTTCGTACAATTTCACCAGCTATGCTGGAGAAATAGACATTGAAATCATTGGGAGTGATATTAGTTTTGGGAGACTCCTTATTTTTGCCTCTTTGACTACTTATTATTTTCCACATGGTTTTTTGTGGATTTATTGACGAGCGGATTAAGTTGTCATTTGCACTTATTTTCGACTTTTTAATGGCCTCTTTGTAAAGTTCTTTATAGGCTTTGTACTCCTGTGCAATTCCAGCAAAACCATATTGGTCCCGCAACTCTCCCAGAAAACTGAGGTGCTCCCTCATCTCTCTAAGATCGTCACCAAACCAACTGATCCCACCCGAACCATCATTCCTAACAGTGTACGACTTCTCCGGGAAAGCCTCAAGAACAGCATTCCCAATCAACCCCATGAAAAGCTTAAATCCCTCATTAGCATCGCTGTCATTTGCAATAAAATCCCAACTGATATTATTTATTAGGTTAAAAAAAACAAAGAGTCCCCCTTGTGTTATGGGTCTGCATATTTTTGGTAATTGGATAGAATTGAACCCAAGTGCTAAGGTTCTACACTCCACCAACTGACCCCTATGGTCCGACACATTCATTTCAACCACACTTGCAGAACAGAGATGCATACCTGAGCTCAAGAAGACATTATCAAGACACGACTCTAATCGTGTTGGTTGGAAAATTGTCTGTTCCTACAATTTTGTAAGATAGGTTATAGAAAGTCTAAAAAATAAAAAGAGTGGAGATATTTATCAACTTAATGTACAACTTATTAAAACCATAAAAAACATTATTCTGGTTCCTTCGACAAAGTTAATAAATATGTGCTTTAAGGAAAATACGTTTCCAAACTCTCTAAACAAAGCTGTAATCACTCCAATATTTAAAAAGGGCGATAAGCAGGATATTTTTAATTATCGACCCATCTCACTATTGCCAATTTTGTCGAAGGTACTTGAGAAATGCATGGCATATAAGATAACGGAAATCCTTGATAAAAACAACCATTTGGATGGATGGAGCACAGTTCTAGCCAGCCCTTGGTCTTCTTTCTGAAATAATGGATGCCTTTGAGAGTCGTAAACATATTGTTGCACTTTTTCTGACCTTAGCAAGGCTTTCGATTGTGTACCACACGACCTTCTATAAAAAAAACTTACATTTTACAGTTTTTCAGAAAACAGCATAGCACTTCTTAAGTCTTATCTTGTTGAACGCACGCAGACAGTGAGGGTGGGAGGGGTAGCATCCTCAGATGGTGATATAAATGAGGCCTGGGCTAAATTTAAAATGCTCTTTTATTGTAATATAAAAACTTTGTGTGTTGGTGAAACTGAGTTGTAATAAGTTTTTAATCTGGTTTTAACATTATTATATTTTGTACTTTGTCTTTTAAGGTTAGCTGTATTTAGATATAAGTTGAGATTTTGTGACAGGATCCATACCCCAAGTGAGGTCTTAGTTACAAGTTTTTTTTTATTTTGTAACATTTAAGGATTGAATAAATATTTATCTATCTATCTATCTGCCGAAGAGAAACGTTATTTGGTTGTCGATGGATATTACTTGCGATGAAGAATCGTAATTTCGAATCATTCAGCAAGCACTTATTTTTAGGAACATCTATGGACAGGCTTGCTCTTGTCACAAGCAGATACTTAAACATCATGTACAGCAGAATAGGGCATTATTAGGTTCTGTATTTATACATACTCTAAGGTAATGTTGAAATTATAGAATATAATTAGTGCCAATGATAACCTATCTGGAGAAATTTGTTCTTACTTCTGGTCTAACCGAAAATAACAAATCCCAGGACCACAATACATAAAACTTGTAAATGAATAATGCAATGTTAATTTCTTACTTAGCTTTTGAGATGTCCTCCACATCTTCAATTTTAATATCAACTTCCTCATGATTTATAAAGCCTTTGCATTTTTCCTCGTTAAATTGTCTACAAAATAAAATAAATTACTTTTATGTGCAAGTTATATAGGAAAATTAGGTATTAACGGAAAAAAAAAAGAAAAAAATCCGCTTTGGATTCTCTACAAAATACATTCCAAAAACTCGGTTAAGTTCCTGGACCCAAGCTGGTCCTGGGATGTGTTCGAACTTATCTTTTCCCACTATCAAGTTCCGTATTGTTGTACCTGAATATGGAATTAAATCAAAATAGTAATAGTCCAAGTCGGGGTTGGACGCCACCAAGTTTACTTTTGTTGGCAAGCCCTATCGATGTTTATTCGGACACAGTAAAAAAAACTTGGAAATAAAAGAAACTAAGTTCAAATTCAAATGTCAAATTAAGTAAATAATTACCTGACGAAGTCTACGCTACCTGCTGGGTTACCATTCAAAATCTACATTCTCAAATACACCCTAAATAATACCAAGCATGTGAGGTCAATACTTTATTTTAAAATAGAAAAATAGAGCAAGCTCCTCTAGCCAGGAAAGTAACCAGCTACCCCGTAGTGAAATTCCGAAATGACCCGGTCTACTGACTGACTAGACACAACCTCTTATCAACCTGACAGTTTAAAATTTCGGAAGGTGTCAAATAAAAGGTTATAAAATTTTGAAAGTTCACTTCTTCGAAACGCTCTGCTGCAACCTGCAACGTAGACCGTGATAGAAATACCGAATTTATCACATAGACTATACTAAGTTAATTTAACTCGGTTAGTATAGCCTTTCCAAAAGCCCGAGTTGCAAGTTATAACCAGAGAACGTATTCCTCAAAAAGCAATGTTATGAACTTTGGTCAAAGCCAAATTAAAGTAAAAAGGTAATAAAATTAATAAACTTCCTCGGATATAATATGTACTAGAGATTATCCATAAATCTAGCACCCGTAAGAAGTAAATAATGTTTCTAGCCTAGCGTAGTAACACTTCACAAAAGGTATTTAAGATATATAATCTAGTGGATTATAATGTGTGCTATTACTTATTAAAGAAATTAATAAAGCGTTTTAGGAAAATGTTTGGGTACTAAATTCTTTTTAAATTTAAAAGTCTCTGCAAAATAGTAAATATTTCTGGCACAATAGGCTGCCTAACGTGATAGTATTTATAGAATTAGACTTATCTTGTGGAAGGAATTCCTATAATCATTATCCTTCTCTGAATGTCAAACAGTCCAGATTAATCAGGTTCCAGGTAATAGTGGCTCTTCCTACCCTACAGGGAAACAACCATAGAACCCCACAACAAAGCGCTACCGCAATTCCGCTGTAGAATTTAGCTACTAAAAACCAGCTCCAAAAACCCTAAAAGCGTAAATTAATCCATAACAACAACATAACATGAAATTTACAAAAATGCCAAAACTCAGCCCCAAAATTCTACATTCAAAACAACTTAAAACAGCTTACCCATAACTAGGGGTTTACCAAAACCTTCCTGGGTATCTTGAAAGGATCAACGGATTATATTGCCATTATGGCGGTTGCTAGAAATTTCTTCACATGCAACTGACCTTCCTTCGAGAGTCTCAAACGACTTCCAGTCTACTTCATTTACGAAATACAAATACTACTCGAAGATTACCTCTCAACTCAAGGAATTTTCTTTGGCTAATGAATAAAACAAAAGCCTTACAAAATCAACAACAGTTTTCTTCTGTTTTCTCTCCTCCTACTGGATCAAATAGCAGAAACAAATCTGTAAACACGTCAAAACTATCGGCTGACATTCAACTAAAAATCCTTAAATGTCAATTAAAATTTAAATTAAAATACTGCTTGTCAGAAACCTAGAGAGATACGAACTTATCGAGAAAAGACAATAGAGATGACAAATAGGAGAATTCACACCCGTAACTACCTGATAATATTAAGGTTTCAACCAGTAGAATCGAATAGAAGAGAATAGAAAAAATGTTTATTATGCAATAATAGATGAATATACAATCACATTACATCCTATTAAACAATATGTTTACTAAATAAAAGCAAGTATCTCAGCTAACATAAAGAAAATATAATAACTAAGTCATTAGACTGCGCAGAAGGCAATAAGGACCCATCAACGTTCAGTGCAGTAAAATTATATACACGAAATTTGTTTCTGATGGTATTAGAACCAATTATTATATAATTCCTTTTTTCGAGTTCAGGATCAAACCATGATCGGCAGACCATCCAAAAATTGCGCCCAAATCGCCATTCACCACCTGTAAAGCCCAGCTCGCGTCCTCCAGGGAAAAAAAACCGCCAACAGTTGAGTGTCGTCAGTGTAAAAGTAGACGGAGCAAAACTGGACCCGCCTAGGAAGGTCACAGGTATATAAACTAAACAGTAATGGTCACAGAATACTCCCTTGCGGCGCACCAAGCCTCATCAGGACGGACCCCGATCGCATTTTTCCGTTTCCTAGACCGTGAGCGCTACTGGTTGCGCTGATGAGCTAGGAAACGTAAAAGTGCAAACACTTCGTTCCCTAGACAGTGGGCGCAATAGTGGGTGACTGATACTCAAAATAAATACCTGAGAGTAGATAATCGCTACGGGGGCGCAACCAACAAAACCTAAACAAAATTAGGCCAAGGCATACCCAAAATGAAGAAAAAAACTTTTTACAAACATAAGGTAGCTAAGGACTTGGGTATACTGTTTGATTCGGGTTTATATTTTAATGGCCATATAGACCAATTGGTTGTTAAGGCCAACAGAATGTTGGGCTTTACTCACAGGAATTGCCGGGATTTATCTTTGGATGTGGTGAGGTCTGTGTATTGTGGCTTGGTTAGGTCACAGCTTGAATATGGACCATGCTAGAAAGTGTTCAGCACAAATTTTTTAGATTTTGCAATTATAAATACAATTTAGGGCTGATTGCTGACCATGACTATCACGCCATTTTAAAGTATTTCAGATTTCTACCACAGGAAAAGAGAAGGACCATTTTTGACGTCTCTGTTATGTTCAAAGTACTAAATGGAATGATTTCATATCCTTTTTTACTTTCTCAAGTCAAATTTGCTGTGCCGCAAAGAATGTTAAGACAAAATAATTCATTTTCTAATTATGGGAGACATTATTTTGTGGATAGAACTTTAGATTTTTTAAACAGGGAGAATAGATTGGATGTTTTTAATGGATCTTATCAATCATTTAAAAATAAATTAATGGAGATGATGATTCAGACTGAGTAGGATGAAAAACTGTTATTATAATATTTACAGAATGTGATATATTTAGTTTTTTTTAAGTTACTGGTTTGTTATAGCCTTGATTTTGTACCTTATTCTTTTGTAATGGGGTTTTCCCGTCTATAAGTAAATAAAAATAATATTAGAAAAATTAAAAAAAAATTGACGGGAATTGAACCGCAGCATCGTAACTACTGAACCACCACAGCAATTGAAACAAATTCGTTGGACCCTAAAGACAGTGCGCCCACTGTCTGGGGATCGGAGTGATTTGGCGCGTCTATATTTCCTACCTAGTCAGCGCAACCAGCAGCGCTGACGATCTAGAAATCGTAAAAATAAACCCCGATCTCATCCCATCCAATTCCACGATTTGCGCGAAGATATCTAGGAAACCACACCTGCTCAGAAGAGCCAAAGTAGCCGACTTTCGCCACCAGCATATCATGATTAATTAGATCAAATGCCTTGCTATAGAAGGACCAAGCAAGGCGCCATGTTTTTTGCAAAGTCAGTTGTTACCTTACTAATCGCCGTCGCAGATTTTGATCATATGTGAACTCTAAAATTATCTCGGATAACAGTGATTCTAACATTTTGGCCAAGATCAGCAGGAGGCAGATCGGTCTCAATCAAAAGTTTCTATCTTAGAATTTTTCGGTAATGGTCTAACAAGGAAACATTTCCATACGCTCGGAAATCCTCCTCCTTGCAGACATATGTTAAAAAAACTCAGTAATCACTCGCACAACATAATCCAAGTTAAACAATAATATGGCTTAACTCATGTATACCTCCACTTTTTGACCTAATACGGCCAAAGGCCTGGTACACGTCATATTCAGAAATGGTACTAAAGCTAAAGCGTATGTTATCGAAGCTATCTAATTTATTGTTCCTATAAAAATCAAGTGTCTCAACATTAACCGGAATTGCCAACTCAGCTATGCTGATTCCTGATTCCATTACTTTTATTTTGTTATCAATACAGATAATATCAATTAAGGTCTAACTGTTTCTGGTCACTCTTGTCGGATCAGACAGCAGACACTACTTGCTTGAGGTCAAACACGCGCAGCGAGCGAGATAGTTGCATCTACAGTCCAGTATTAAGTCATTTAGAAGAGCTGTGAATGACTACTTGAAAGCAGAGTGTTTTTATGCATTCCAGTTCTATATAATGTCTTGACTGGGGAATGTCATGTAATCGGGTCGTCTTAAACACACTCTTCTACTATTTTACTATACTAATGTTCATTCTGTTGTCTCTTGTTGTGTACCCTTGTCAATTATTGATTTTAATCTAATTTACTAAAACTATGTAGAGTAGAGTAGTTTATTGGTAACAGTATACAAAGTAACTTCACATGTCAGAGGAATCTGAAATCAATATTTCAAAATTCAAAATTCAAAATTCAAATGGTTTATTGTCCAACAGGTTATCCCAATAACAAGACAATGTAAAATAACAATAAAATATTTTTACAATAATAAACTAAAGATACTATAAATAAATATATATATAAGAACAAAGAACAATATATAGATAAATATAAATATAATTAGAGAATACCCGACTACACAAGATGAACATGCAACTTCACCTCCCTCTTAAAGCCTTTTAAAGTTAAGTTAAACAGGTCCAAGCAGTGGACACTATTCATCATGTTAAACCAGGCGCATGCCCTATAGATGGTCTCTTTGACAGCCACATTGGTGTGGTGTGTGGGGAGGTAAAAGACCAGGTGTCTGCGAGTGTTGAACTGGGGGACCAAAAAGTTAATCTTGGACAGGAGATCCGAGGCATCAACAGAGCCGTTGCACAACTTATACAGAAGTACCAGGCTTGCACAGACAGTGCTGTGTTTCAGGGATAAGGTTTTAAAGCGATTGAGCAGTTGGCCCTGGTCGATACCTCTGGGCGGATAGACACCATCAACCCTGAAAGAAAGCTGCTTCAGGAATCTACGCTGTACCAGCTCCAATCTATCCACATGCACATTATAGTCAGGAAACCATACTGGAGCCGCATAAAGAAGTTTAGATCTTACTAATGAATTATAGATACTTATTCGGCTGGATGGGTTCGCAAACTCGGAGGTAGCCCTAGTAACAAAACCGAGTATTTTTAAAGCTGATGACACCACCTCATCGATGTGCCCGTTGAATGTCAGTCTCTTGTCCACAATGACCCCCAGATCTCGCACAGCCTCCGAGTCAGGGAGTGAAGCGTCACAGAGGGTGTAGTTGTAACGCTGCGTGTTATATATTAGGGAGATGGTCATTTTTTACACTTCTGAACATTAAGTGGAAGGCAGTTTTGATCACACCAAACACTCAGTCGGTCAAGATCCCGCTGAAGAAGCTGACAATCATCGAGTCCCTGGACGACACGAAAGATCTTCATATCATCGGCAAAGAGGAGGGAATGGCTCGACATGTCATTGCAAGTGTCATTTATAAACAATGAGAACAAAAACGGTGCCAAAACACTACCCTGAGGGGCGCCACTAGATGCCAGGAAGACCCCAGACCTGTAACCACTGTACTCGACAAATTGCCTTCTACCTCCCAAGTAGGAGGCGAAGAAGCGTAACAGACTGTCATGAAATCCCATCCTCTGAAGTTTAAGATTCAAGATACTATGATTCAACTTGTCGAAAGCCTTCGAGAAGTCCGTATACACAACGTCCAGTTGCTGCTTAGTATTTATGGCATGATAGGCGGTGTTTAAAAAGGAAGTTAAATTAGTAACAGTTGATCTGGATGGAAAGAAACCATGTTGGTTCGGAGAAATAAGATGTTTTACTTGAGGGAACAGTTTATTGTAAAGACAGACCTCAAAGGCCTTCGAAAAGTTTGACAAAATGGATATTGGCCGATAGTTGTCAATATGGCTCTTATTACCACTCTTGTAGATAGGGCAGATTTTACCGCACTTCCATAGGTCAGGAAAGACACCCCTGGAAATGGAAAGATTGAATATAAAGAGCATAGGTTTCACCAGCCCTGATGCGCAGTCCCGCAGAAGAAATGACGGAATGCCATCCGGCCCTGCAGTTTCCTTATTTTTAAGATCTTTTAAAGCAGATAAGATGTCTGTATTGTCAAGGGCAAGAATATTTATGTTTTGTGAGTTGTCATTATCACTCTCAGTAGACTCATGATCATTGGTAGGAGAGGAATCAACATAGACACTTTTGAAGTAGTCAGCAAAAGCGTTCACAATGCCGTTGGGAGAGTTGAAGGCAGCATCGCCGAAAAACATTTCACCGGGGATACGAGAACTATTTTGCTTCTGTCGAATAAATTTCCAGAATTTTTTTGGATCATTCACAATCGAGTCCTCTGTTTGTGCAATGAACTCTTTGTATGCTAAATCGATCTTAATTTTGATATTTGCACGCATCATTTTAAAGGCATTATAATCAGTTTGGGATTTAGAAACTTTCCACTTCTCGTGCAGGCGAGACTTTGCCTTCAGTTGTTTAATATCCCCAGTATACCAGCAAGGGTAGGAGTATTTACGTTTTTGAGAGCGAAACAGCGGAACTGACCGATCAAAGAGGTCGTAGATCCTCCCGTACATTGCCCCATCAACGTCGGAAAAGGCAGCGAGAAATTCCCAATCGGTCTCAGATATAAGGTGATATAATAATGGAAGATTGGCTTTGCGAAAATTGTAGTTTCTGTTATGAGGGTTCGTAGGAAAATTCTTGCCATCGCGACCGAGAGAAGAACATTCGACAGCATGGCAAGAGTGGGATGATGGGCGTCCTCAGGTACAAGAGGCATCACTTCTCTTCTAACAGAGCAGGGGAAGTTGGCAAGAACAAGGTCAAGGAGACGATTGTGAGAATTAGAAAAGTTATTAAACTGAGTTAAATCGAAATATGCCATAAAGTCCTTTAACACTGTGAGTTTGGAGTACAAGCCTATGTCGGATACCTGATAGTCTAAATTAAAGTCACCCACCAAGACCATCCTATTGTTATGAATAAGGCTAAGAGAAGATAAATAATCATATAGTGTCCGATAGTGACCCAGGGGAGAGTTTGGCTGCATGTAAATTACAAAAATAAACATAATCTGAGAGTTAATAGTTAACTTACAACCAAGAATATCCACACTAGGAATATCCAGCTCGAGGTGTTTTAAGTCGATTCTGGTGGATGGGATGTCACGCCGGACAACCAGGAGCACCCCGCCGCCCTTGGTCACACGCGGAGCCTCAAGGTCCCTATCCTTGCGGTAGACTTGGTACTCATCGCCGAACAGTTCAGCATCATGCACTCCCTCCTGAATCCACGTTTCAGACACGGCCACTACATGATCGCCTGAAGAGACACTCCTGTAGAAATTATGTGTCTTGGTATTAAGACCACGAACATTTTGGTATAGAATGGTTGTACTCCCGTTGGACGTTATTAGTTTAAATCTTGGTCGTTAAGAGAAATCATCTTTGGAACACCATCACGATAGACAATCCTGAGATTGGTCTCGCCTGCATCCAATCTCTCTCTCAGAATCCTCCTGGCATTCCGGTGGGCTTGAAGTTGCCGAGGGGTCTTGTCGTCGCTGACTGATAGGTGGGTAAAATTTTGGTTAGATTTAAGTCTTTTAGCGTTGCGTATAATGGTCGAGGCTGCATGAATTGTTCCACACACAACCCTAATTGGTCTGCATTTGCCCTCGGTTACCCTACCTAGGCGGTAGACATCCAGTTGATCAATGGGAATACTAAGATCAGGAGAGCATTGCCTTACAACGTACATGGCTACGCACAGTGCATAATACATGATAACAAGAAAGAGTAACATATATCACACAATTGACACAATAAAATTCTTACATAATTTTTAAATATTAAAAAAATGTAAAACTGGTCTATATTATTTACAAAGTTACTTACACATTAAAATTGTAGTCATGAGATAAAATTACATGTTAAAATTTTATATGAAGTACTCCTCATTCGAATAAAAGGAATTTGCCATTAAATACTTTTTTACTCTTATTTTGAACTGGCTGATACCTAGGACTTTGATATTTATAGGAAGCAAATTAACAAAAACTTTATAGCGAGATACCTGGTGCGATTCCCAGCTCTCTCAAGTCGGCTGAAGTCTGGTACTAACTTGTTATTGCCCCTAGTTGGATAATTATGCCGAGGTCAATGTGGGCCTGATAAAGATTTATGTTTTGTTTCATATGCAACAGGCATTGCAATATGTATACACATGGTCTAGTTAGGATCCTCAGGTATATAAAGCACTGACGGAAGTCGTCTCTAAAACCCAAAGCCTGTGCTTACACTGCAGTCCAAAGATTTTGTCCATATGACAAGTAACCATGATATGGTATTTGTTTCTGGGGGAGTTACTTGGATCAGCTAGCTTCTAGCTAAGAATATTTATGCTCTGAAGAGTGTCTATTGTGCTGTGGTTAGATCTATTCTGGAGTACGCCAGTTGTATATGGTCACCATACTATAAATGTTTTATTGATTTAATTGACAGGGTACAGAGGCGGTTCCTGCGGCATATAGCATATAAGATGGGTATTCCGGTTGAGCATATTGATTATGGTGATCTGTGCACATTATTGGGTCTAGAAAGTTTGGAGCAGCGCAGGATAAACAATGACCTCTGTTTTCTCCATAGGCTGTTTGATGTCCTCATAGATTGCTCATCATTGTTGGGTGCAGTTGGATTGCATGTGCCAGTGAGATATACCAGGCAGTCTGCGTTGTTCCATGTATCATATCATGGAACCAATTATGGATTCTTCTGTCCACTTTCACGAATGTGCAGAGAGGCTAACGGTTTACCTAAGTCAATAGATATATTTAACACCTCACTATCTCAGTTTAAGAGGAAATTAAGAGCTTTGGGACCTACTTGGGTCAGTTGTTGAAATATGACTTTTGAATTGTATTTTTATGTTCACACCTCGTACATGTGTTCTTTGTTATTTTAACGTATTTCTATTTTTTTTTCTTGTAATTTGTAAAATGGCTTGTCCGTAAATAAATATTTTATTTTATTTTATTTATTTATTTATTTTATTTAATAAAATTTTCCTTCTACAAAAGCGTGCGGTTAGGTATATGTGCAGAGCTCCTGCATGAGACTAATGTGGACCGTTATTTGTGGAGCACAGAGTGTTGACCTTGGCATGTTTGTTCATCTTTAATTCACAAAAAATTTTATGCAGAGATAGAAGCAGTAAATACCAACAATACAAGGTCATCATTTAGTGCCACTACCAATACCATCTAGCACTCTAATAAAAAAAAATCTATTATTTACAATAGCAAAGCCATATTTAACCATCTACCACTAAACCTGCGAGCAATAAATGTATATAAAAGGTTTAGACAAAAATTAAAGGAGTTTTTGCTTGTTCGCCCATTATACGGCATCGATGAGTATTTTGAAGTAGATTTTGGTTGAGTGAATGTTAGTGAAATAATGTCTTGTGTATTTTATTTCACAATAAGCATATTCATATTTGACAATAGCTTGAATTTCTCATTTTACCATATGTTTGATGAATATTTTATGATTTAAATTTTGAGGTTAACTTGTCTGGTGATGTAAATAAATTTCATCACTTATTGTTTGTCTCTTGAAGTTTGGTGAAAGATCAATTATTCCCCTTCCACTCAGCTTATACCTGGCAAATTTAATGAATTTAAGTTGAATACCTTCAAGGCATTCAATGTGGACCTGAAAAAAGGGTGACCAAACAACATTGGAGAACTCCATCATTGATCGGACAAAGCTAATGTAAAGAATTTTAAGTGTATTTACATCTGTAAAATCTATAAATATATAAATAAATAAATAAAAAAAATAATTAATTTTGTAAGAAAATTTCACCAGTTCAGTTAACCTAGAAAAAGTTATTTTGTAATATTTAGCGATATTGAGGTCCATTTTATTGGAGCCACACCATCAACATCACGTTGCAACAGTTGTGCATCCTCTAAAGATGAGATCTGACGATAAAGTTTAAGGTCAACTGCAAAGGATAAAAATGAGCTGTGGGCAACTCAGTGGGCAATAGCCCTGCCTACATCAGATATAAATAGAATGAAAAGGACTGGCCCACAGTGCGATCCCTGGGATACACCAGAAGGAACATCAAAAACACGAGAGATAACATGGTCATATTTAACTGCGTGAGACCTGCCAACAAGAAAGACAGCTAACCAACTCAAAATTGGATCTCCCACTCCCAAACACCAAGTTTCTTGATGAGCAGTCGGTGGTCAACCCTGTCAAATGCTTTAGAGAAGTCTTGGTACACCGAATCAACTTTGAGACCGTTTTCCATGCTGTTTAAAATAAAATTTTGATACAAAACTAAATTTGTTGAAGTTGACCTGCCCATCATAAACCCATGTTGTTCAAGATTCAAAAGGTACCCACAGTCCCAACTAATTTTTTTAGTAATAAGACAGTCAAGTAGTTTAGGAATTTCAGACTGTGTGCAAGCTGTCCTGTAATTTGCAACCTCCTCTCTTGACCCACTATTGAATATAGGTTTCAGAAAGCTGAACACAGATCTGGGTAAGAACCTGCTGACAATGAATAATTGAAATGAGTTACTAAGGGCACTGCAATTGTGTACAGGCATCTCTTTATAAAAAAACAGGGGAATTCCATCTGGGCCACATGATAACTTATTAGGTGAATTTTGCACTTGTTCTATAATTTCAGTACAAGAAATGGAGTATGCGGAAACATCAGCGTTCTGACATATAACATACAACATAAGCATAAAATAATCAAATATCTTAGCCTTTTTGGAATACAATTACATACTTACTCCGTAAAATACTGATAATTTTCTTCTTCAATTGAGGATCCATTAAATTGATCAAACTGAGAACAATTTTCGTCTTTAACTGCATTTGGCAACCTTTCCAGAAACATTACTAACTCTGGTTTTGGCTTATTGCTACTAGACATATTATTATTATTAGAACATATGACGTCGTTTTTCCTGCTGGAAGTTAGGGTTAGTTTTCTCCTACAAAACGACTTACTTTTGCTTTTTAAATAGCCCTTCAATATCAGAGGCGTTTGTTAACATTATTTGTCGAGTTGTTGAGGCTGTTCCGCTGTTCCCAAATTCCTGGGATATGGTCGAGTTCACTGATCAACACAAAATAATATATTGCAAAACTAAACTCTGGGCTCATTTTATAGAAAATAATCTATGTGTAAAATCTTCAATTAAAGAAGGATTTTCTTTTTCTTTAAAATTTATGGTAAAAAATAACCTTAAAACATGACATTATCAATGACATATTAATAATATGTCATTGTCACTGGACATCATTGACAATCCTAGATAAATAATAGATAATTAAATATGGATAAAGGATAAAGGCGAGTTGACAATTGACAACGGATCCGGAATCACGCCGATTACTCGAGTTAACCCTTAACTACGGAGGTGCCGTCTGAGAGGCGGTGTGAAACCGAAATACCTTCATTTGTAAAAAACGGCTACGCTCACTAGGCCGTTACCTCATGCATTCCTGGCGGGTTTGGTGGTTGACCAGTACAAAAAATATCAGATATCTAAGACTTGAAACAGGTCAGTTCCCTAGAGATCTTCTCGTGAAGCAGTTTGATAGACGGCACGTCCGGGTATACGTAATAAAATCGGTCGGAAAATTTTCGCACAAATATGGCCTGACCATCAAAACCAGTTCGCTCTAGTGATGTAAACTATGAAGAAACACTTCGAAAGTGATATACGAAGCAGACGGTGATTCTGCTAGTGATATTGACATTGTTCCTGACGAGGATTGCGAGAATTCTGATTATAGCATCTTAGAACAATCTGTCCGCTGATTGTAGTGATGAAAGTGAAGATGACGAGTCACTAATAAATCGAGATATATTAGAAAAAAAAATTATGTCAATTATTATTCCCAAGAAAGAAAAACCGCGTGACAAGATATTTGTTCTTCAAATGCAAAACGTTGGTCGGTATGTTCAAAGTGTATGAGGCAGGACGGCGTGAACTGCACTGCTGAAATATTTTAGTTTTAAGTATTCGTTGTGCATTATTTCTTCCTAGTGTTTTCACTACTTTTTTAAAAGTGTTTTATGTAATAAATACATTCAAATTACAGCAGTGCACTTTTTTCATTTTAACCGCCCTCGAGTTGAAGCATACCGAAAAGAACTGGCTTTGTGATTATAAAATTGGTACGTGTTCTAAGAAACTATTTATTAGTACTTCCTAAAACTTAAAAGATTATCTAGAAGTACCAGTTACAAAATTATTAGGGCTTTATGCCGCAATATCTGCAGTAGTCTGCCTGACGGCACGTCCGAGTTTATGCCCCGAACATCGCACCTCCGTAGTTAAGGGTTAAGTCGAGTTTCGTCTTATCTCTTGTCTACACCGCTGAACTATATAAAGTATTATACAGTATATAGTTCAGTGGCAAATATATTATAAATATATTTGTTCAGTGGTCTACACTCAAGTGCAGTTGGCAGTTGGTGTAGGGTGTAGGTGAAAGAAAAAATTCGCCTCTAGCGAACCGCGGTTACAAACCATAATGACAGTTGGGTGGGCGGGGCATAAATTGTTTACTATTTGGCAGGTTTGTTTGAATGTCTTGACGGTTGGTCCAGCGAGTTTCCTGTAACGGCTCTAGTAGTGCTCAGTGGCACAGTACACGAAAAAATTACGTTAATATTCTCTGCTCAGTGGTTGGATGCTGGGTTTCCGACGAGACGCTGCGGGCTTGATTCCCAGCAGTGGCAAAGCTTTTTTTTAAGTTATGTTTGTAAAAAGTTTTTTTTTATTAATTTTGGGTACGCCTTGGCTTAGATTCTTTTTCTTGAGCCCCCGTAGCGAGCGGAGGGCCACGCGTGAGTGAAATATTAGATTTGTTCTAACATGAAATCTCGGACGGTTTGAAGCCTCCGGAGTTTGCGCATAGCAATAAAAGCGACGCTTATATCGCTATGCGCAAACTCCGGATGGCTTCAAACCGTCCGAAATATCCTGCTAGAACAAACCTATTAAAGGTTCTAAAATAGTAAACAAACCATGTCCCGCCCATTATGGTTTATAACCGCTGCTCGCTAGAGTCAAGTCGTATATATGCTTTTTCTATCGTGATGACAGGGCACAGAGCCAACTCAAGTCGCGCGTATTTCTGATAGGCATGTTCATTGTTCTTGCGTATCGATTACAAGAATCTGCATGTGACGTCGGATGGCCCGTAAAAGTTAAAGTAGGTTGTATTTTTATAATCTGCCAATGGGGCAAGTTATGGGGGACACATTTAAAAGGGATGCGTTTGTTATAAATGGAAGCTTATTCCCCTCGATGTGGGACGAATGGTCACTTTACACTTGAACGTACCTAACTAATCTTCGAGAAAAGAACTGAAATCACTATGACGCATAGAGCATAGATAAAAGAATATATAGCATAGAAAATGCGCTGGCAAATTGAAATTGCCCTTCAAGCATATATTTAATACTATATATGCCTTCAAGGCATAAAGCGAACGTCAATAAGGATAAGGAGCATTTAAAGATCCTTTACACAAATAGTGCACTATGTAAAAATCGACCTCTCCTATTGGTCGATCCATCTCGTATTACGATATGTCTGCGTGATGCAATCGGTTTCTGTCAAGAGCTCTCATGGTGTAGAGGTTTATACAGCTGGGTCTCACCTGGACGGCCGAGGTTCAAACCCCATTACTATTTTTTATTATTTTTTTTAAGATTATGTTTCTAAACAGTTTTTTTCTTGATTTTGGGTATGTCTTGGGTTAGTTTGGGTTAGCACCTGGTTAGTTTCCTTTTCATGAGCCCCCGTAGCGAGCGAAGCGAGCGGAGGGCCATGCGGATCGACCAATAGGAAAGGCCGATTTTTATATAGTGCACTATTTGTGTAAAGGATCTTATAATGCGGATAAGGATAGGAAGAGAGAAGTGGATTAGGGTTATGAACTGTGTGTTGTTTTTTGTTTTGTTATGTGGTTGTTAATGCAGTAAGTATTGTATAGTTTTTTTTGTATTTTAGTTATCTGTATAAACTAAAGTAGTGTGCATCGTGCAGTTAGGAAGGAGAAAACTCTTATCCCTTCAAATTAATTACAAAGAAAACTCAAGGAAGAAGAAATTGTTACACTTCTTGGCCAAGGCCAAGAAATTGGCCCTATATTGTCACCTGTCACTACCAAATAAAGGGAACTGATATTTTGGTAACAATACAGTATAATAGCCCCATTATCATCTAACAAATCTAATATGTCTAGCAATTTGCCAAATAACCTGGGTAAGCCTATACCAGAGTTAATAATTTTTCTGGAAAGGTTGCCAAATACAGTTAAAGAGAAGAATTGTTCGAAGTTTGATCAGTTGGATACATCGTGGATTAAAGAAGAAAATGATGAGTATCTTATCGAGTAAGTACACCAATTGTGTTTTTTTTGTGGTCATTTCACGCTTTGTATGTCGATGAATAATTCTAAGTAAAGTGAAGTAAGTTACTTACGGGTTGCCCTCATTTATTACCTTAAACGCCAAGGAATCTATCACATCTTTACAAATTTGTACCTACTGAAGATTGAAGGCAGTGGAGCATTTTCTATAATTATATATAGTATTTATTATCTTTTAAGCAATATAATGCATGCAAGAAGATAGTGATTTTGCTCTTTCGTCAGAACTAAAAGATACAGACATTGTTTTGACATAATGGGTCGACAATTCAGTTGTATGAGCGGCATCTATGGCATATAGTAAAAATCCAATGTCTAATGTTTGTACATGGTATTCCAAGACAAAAAACCGGAAAACAGCTGTTTCCCATCCATGTGTAATCGGTCAGTACAATAAATACATGGGAGGCGTGGGCCGAATGGACCAAAATGTGAGCCTGTGCCTGATTGGCAATAGAGGTAAAAAATTGTGCAGCAATATATTGACATGGTTGCTCGATGTATCTGTCCAAAATGCATGGCAGTTGCATTAATCGGACCACCCATCAATGTCACAGTTAGAATTTAGATGCAACATTGTTATTTTTTATGCCAAAACATTACGGACAATAAGTGAAAGAGCCCGGATCTTCTCGAACATGAAATATTGAAAATAGAGCCTATGAAGCAATAAGGTTTGTTGGGTTGAACCACTGGTCGTTGCTCATTGAAGAGAAAAGAAGATGCTTTGGATTATCCTGCACTACTATTGGTCGTATTGCCTGCGAAAAGTGTAACGTAGGGCTTGCCTCATATAAATTTTTGCTCAACTATCGTGTTCCTATTCACACTGGCCGATTTACAAACTATGCGAAAGAGACAGAACAAAGCTTTAAGACACGTATTAAATTGTAGAAAGGATGCTAGAATTAAATATATGCTAGAATCTGTTAATATTTTAAGTGTAAATCAAACAATAATATTTAACTCTCTACTTTTTATTTATAAAATGATCCATGATATGTTGCCAAAACATCTTGTTGAGGGGTGTTCTCCATTATCCAACTAGAAGTGTTGATAACTTTTACATCAGGACAGTAAGATCCACTTTTGCACAAAATAATAATTTTCATAAAGGTCTTAACATTTACAATAGTTTACCAGACTCCATAAAGAAATGCAACAATACTATAAGATTTAAAGCTGCCCTGAGAAGGTATGTATAAGAACATTATGTCTAGCTATAATTGAAAGTGCCCACTAATAGTTGTAGTTAGAGTTACTTGGTACAAATTTTAACTGTAAGAAACATGTTTCAGACCGTGCTGTCAATGAATATCTGTGATATTAACATTAACACTCTACAGGGGAACAGAACAAAGCTTTGATAATGGTATTCCATTGCAGGAGACACACCTAGAATGAAGATGCTGGGTTGAGATGTATAC
>MU183364.1:187628-206719 GCA_016904865.1 Pissodes strobi | reverse complement strand
TAATATTTCAGAATGACGTAACCTTTTGCATCAAATAGATACGGCTCGGCTGTGGCCCTCCCATTGACCTCTAAGGTCGAACGAAAACAATAATTTTCTCTAGTCATTTTTATATTTAAATCTTCCGCTAAGATTACAGCGACTACGCCACTACATTATGCTAGAGGGTGACACATCCTAGGTCAAGTCTCTCTCTCACACCCCATAGGTTTTATCTTCTATCCTTTGTCACATCCTACCTGTATACCAGCTCGCCGAAGGCTTGACTGAATTACATGCACTCGATACCTCTAACTAATCAGAACGCTAGATTTCTACGCGGCTAAACTATTATTAAAATTCTTATGAGTTGCAACACATTTTTCTCATTAAAGTTAGCAAGTAAGATTTTATTTAAAAACAAACCTAGCACCGGAGAGTCGTGTTACAGCGAGGTCGTAGAGCGCCACCAGTTTTTCCCAACTAAACTGAAAGAGCTCCGCTGGTATTGTACGGGGTTACTAGGCAAGCTTATCAAACAAAGAAACTCCTAACCTAATAAAGAAAACACAATCTAAAATTTAAGGAACAATTTATTTGCTACTAAGTTCTTTTTTTTTGAAACACAGCAACAATCATACAGTGAAATTGCAAGATAAAGACAAAGGAATGTCAAATGACTAATAAATTAACTAATAATTGGTACAATATGGTGATTGTACGGAGACCAATTCTGTTGTTAACACTCGGTACTGTATGCCCTATACCTAAACGCTCTAAACACTACAATCCGAAGTGATCACTTTGATTTTACCTAAGCTAATCAAATATATGTATGGGTGCGCTGGTAGCTGCACCAATTATAAATGTAGCAATAATGACCACAATAATTCGATATCAATCGACCAGATAAATTAATAAAAAAAATAATAAAATTATTGAAAACTATCTTAAAGCTCGACTGTCAATGCTTGATTTATATTAAAAAAAGGGAAAATTAAGAGCGATTATATCAATCGGTCAGATAAACAAATGAAGAATAAAATTAATGAGAGCTATCTTAGAGCTTGGCGGTCAATGCTTGATTTATATTAAAAGAATAAGAGCGATTATATCAGTCGGACAGAAAAATAAATAAATTTACTTAAGCTTATTAGCCCATTAGATCCGGTCGTCGAACTCTGGTGGAGGCGCCGGGCACCTGTCGATACTGCTATGGCTCTGGCCCCGAGGGTAGAACTAGCAGAGGACTCGGCAATACACTTGGCCTGGAGATAAGATTGGCCCGGAGATAGGACTTGTAGCCAGGTAATATAATTGGCCCGGAGATAGGACCCTGTAATAACCCAATACGCATTAGACAAAGCCCCCTTACTTTAATGAAACAAAACTATAGCCTCCCTTGCATAAATATATTTTCTTTATAAAACAAATTCCCCCAAAAAATTATCAATGGATTTTCAATGACCATCAGCAAATAAAAGAAATACTAAGGTACAGACAACTTGAATATAAAAAAAGATATGTATGAATCACCCCTAAAAGAAAATATAAACTTCCTCATATGATCAAAACTAAAGTAACATTAAAATAAAAATTCAGATTTGATAAAATGGAGTAGATAAGATAACACACGGGATGCAAAGCAAATGATGGACGATGCACAAAAAAAGGTTAACACAGATAAAGCAATTAAATCGTTATTTTAGACAAAAAAAACTGTAGCAATTCTCGCTTTTGGCGGAGGGTAGCTAGAGAGTCGACGGTCTCGGTCTTATACGACGAACTTGGAAAGCCTCTAGAAATAAGGGAAAAGATCATTAGCGTCCGCGTGCTTCACAAGCAATAGAAAAAAAATAATTCCAGAGAAAATGCTTACCTAGTGCAGTATTTAGATTCCGATTAATCGGTCGTATCAAAACACAAATAGAAACCAACACAATATCACCAACGAAGGGTAGTATTAAAGTACAATACTAAATGTCTGCACTAGAGCAAACCTTCTTTTCGCCTCGAAGGGTATTCTTAGAAGAACAAAATCATACGTTCCGTCAATTTGCCTTCCCACTTTCACGAGATAGAGAACTACGTCAGATTAGCAAGAAGGGAGGAGCTGAAAATACTGAGTGATTCGATACGAGGAATAATTCTAAGATAATAAACGAATTAATTCTCGGTCATTATGGTAGTAAAACGACGGCGGGAGCCACAATTAATGAGCTGAAATTAAATGGTTCAAAAAATACTAGAGAATATTCCCCAACAAAACGATAAACTTTTAAAAATCTAAATCGACAGCAGCAATTATGGGAAATAGCACATTCCTAATACCAAGTGCTGCCAACAGTGCCAACCGAAAATTGAGGACCTTGGTGCAAAAAGGGGATGAGTCAGTATTTTTCCAAACTTGAGTTGTAAGTTCCATAAACTTCTACAAAACATAACCTATCGTTTGATGCAAGAACGGGACGAGTATGTCTATAAACAACGAAGTTATGTGCACTTTTCACTCATCCCTTCACACATTTGGTGCAAGAACGAGATAAGTCATAGGTGACTTATCCCGTTCTTGCACCAAACACACTGCATTTTTTTCAGATATTTAGAGTTTTGCATTTTGTTGTGGTGACTCATCCCGTTCTTGCACCAAATAAAATATTTTGATGATTTTTGAGTTTGTTTTTTTAAGAAATTAGCCTAGGTCGGATTTTAATGCAAAACAGGATGTAGTATGTAAAAAAACGCACAAAAAAGGTTTATTTTATGAATTTTTTTTGCCTCTACTGAAAATTTTTCGAAAAGTGACTCATCCCCTTCTTGCACCAAGGTCCTCAATTGCTAGTTCAGGCCGCGTGGAAAGATAAATATTAATATCTGAAACCAGCTAGAGCCAGAGGTCCCAAAAAAAGTTTTATCAGAAGTTCTTAAACAAAAGTTATGAAATATTTAAACCGAAAATAAAATATTAATTGACGGATCTAATGAAGCTTAAACGCAGGTTTTATTAACACAATTCTTAAAAATATAGAACGGTTTGCTGACCGTTCTACGGTAATGTAATATAAATCAAGCTAAGTTATACTAATAACATAATATCCTATTTTAGTGACTTGATCAAACCTAAGCGATCTGTGGTTTGCTTATCAACTAAAATAAATATAGTCACAAAGTGCCTGAGGGCTACATAAGAGAAAGGGATGACCAAAATAGTTACTCAAGGCCACAACAGTGTTATAAAAGCTAATACAAATATATCGTTAACCTATATTTAGAATAAAATTAATTTCCATTAATAAATGCGGCAAAAGCTTATTGACAGCAAATCGAATCAAATTTAGAATTAATTAACCTCTTTTCAATAATTCTTACCGCAAAATACAGCATTTCTTTTTGCTAATGCAGCATATAAAATGAAATTTAAAACTGGCCAAATCGGAATGTTACAGAGTTCTAAACTACACAAGTCGATATCTGAAAAGAGTTTAAATCAAGAATGCCTTAAAAATTATATTTAAAAAATAGCCTAGCCCTAGGCAGTCAATCTTATCCTAAAATTATAGTTATTCAAACCCTTGTAATCTCTATTTCAATGACTCCAACTAAGCAAATAATCATGTAGTACACATATCTATTGAACGAGCGTATCGCCCGAATGCGTCATACATACGATTTTTAAAAGTAATACTCCACGGCTCTGGTGGCCCAAGGTTCGTGGTTCGATCCCCGCCAGACTCCAAGATTTATATTATTTTATGTGCCATTGCGGGGGTGGCGCCCAGGTGCTCGGTTGCCATCAGTCGCGTGCCATTGGGGTTGGCGCCCAGGTGTTCGGGTGCCATCGGTCGCGTGCCATTGCGGGGCGTGACCATACCGAGAAATTCCCACGGTGCCCTCATACCTACTGACAATATTGTCCGGACAGTTAAACGAATTCAAGGGAAAAAAGTATTATTGCAACTTTACCATAAATTGTATTTTTTATTGCCAGTATAATATTTTACGTAATTGACGTAATACATTTTACTAGTAGAGCATTGCATTCAAAAAGCACATGAATCGTGCTTTATCTTAAGTTAAAAACGTGGGTATTGTTCAGATTTGAGATCCTACAAACAGTAGAAACAGGAAATCTAATTTTTCACCGACTTTGTTGATGACTTTTACCTTTATATATTCACGATTAATTAGATAGAGCTTAAAGGCTAACCAAGTTACCTAATAAGGTGGAATGATTAATCCGATAGAAAGCCTTCGAGAAGTCCCCGTTGATCGTATCAGCTTACATGTGGTTATTATTTAAGGTATGACCAGTGAATTGAATAAAACAAGCCATATTAGCCTGCGATTGTAAAAGAACTCATGCTGTTACATCTAAAAGACTGACAGTGTAGACACTGCTGTATAAGAAAATAACAGTAAATACTATAATATAATAGTAAACCTTCGATTTGCAGGCGTATTGTCCTACTGACATTTCAGCTATTTTTGCAATGGATTTGCAGGTAAACATTTCTAATCAAGGACCTATTTACCTGATGCGGCTTTATCAGCCTAAGAACAATTTTTTTCCAAAACATCACCTATCCTTTATTATTTATATTGTGTGTTTTATATATAATAAGATACATTTTTGAAAGGCACTATGCAGTATAAGCTCTTCCTGTCCTGCCCGGCACCTTACGTGAGATTATCTTTTTTGTATATTATATTCATCTATTGTGTAGTCGCCATGCACAATTGATAATATCAGTACATTTTTGTTTTGTTGAAGCACATATGCATATATATGAAACCAAGTGAACATGCGATTTTCCTTTAAGTACGTTTAAAAAATTTCGGTTTTGTGCGTTCCAACGATGGCGATTCTATAGTTTTTCAAAAGATCTTTCGCTAAATTGGTCGGTCCGTACCTACGCAAAATAGTTATGCATTGTCAAGTTTCGTTCGCTGTTCAAAAATGGCAAAACAATTCGTTTTAAGTCACTTTCATATGCGGCTAATAATGGGAAGTATGGAAATTATTAAATATAAGAATAGTTTACATAGAAATAGAGGGCCTATTCCGTATAGTCCATTGTATTGGTTGATCGAGCGTGACTAGTGGGATTCCAGGATTGGTTCCTTTGGTTCCGCTTGATTAAGCAAACTGTTAGTATAAAAGAGAGATTTGCGTCGAGTGCAATAATTCTGTTTCGATATTGTGGACAAAACTCCGTTTTAGTGCATTTTGCCGAAGGTTCCTAACCCCAACGTAGTCAAAATATGTCACACAAAGTAGAAAATATTCACCCACAAAATATTATTGAAAAATCAATTATAAACAAATGCCACGTTTCCGTGGCAGATAGGGATCTTTTAATGGTTCAAGAAGGAATCGAAGAACAATACTTATATCAAAATAGCTGAACAGATAAATGATTGTGCAGTTTTCTGAGCTAAAGCTGCGTAAAAGAAACAAAGCCAATTCAGTTTAAATGAAAGATGTCTTTCAAAAAACGTTTCTCTAAGGTGGTTTTGAAATATTTACGAAAAAATAATTAGTTATTATGCTGTGCTATTGTAGGTTTTGCTATTTACTTTTCATTAGATTGTTTAATAAAATACCATGTGTTACAAAACATCGTAAGATAAATGTCTTGTGGTGGATTTTGTGCAAAAAATACCAATTAATTTTAGAGTTGTTCTAGTACTGAGTGGTGGAAACATAGACACTACAATTCTTGGAAGATGTTTGGAGAGGGGATTAGCGGCCGACGCACGATTGGTAAAATGCAGAGTGACAATCAGCGATAGATGTGGTGGATTATTTGAACTGAGCGAACTGCTTAAATCTATTGGAGTATCTATCAAGGAGATTATACATGAAAGAGCTTCGGTCGCCTCTGATGTATTTATGGTCGAAGTAAGTTGATTTAAACATTTCTCGAAGAAAAAAAATTCAATATTATCTAAATATTAAATAAAATTACAGACATTACAACTAGCTTTCTTTTAAAGCTTTTCAGGAAAGAGTTCATCTGAATATTTAAAAGCTTTCAAGGTTTATCTGTTTACTACTTTCAGTTGCTATGAAAAACGTTCATATGAATCTTGATATGAATGACGTAGAAACCTATAGTTGCCTTGCCATCAGGCATAATCGTACACCATGCCATCAGGTAATAAAAAAGCAGGGGATCTGAACAGGTCAGCAGTGTATTGTATTTTAAGAGTTTATGAATTGACCGAAAATATTAAATATAACAGAAAATTATACTTATATTACATACTTCCATTACATTCACAATATTTCTTAAATAAAATAGCCATGATTGATTGCAATATTAGTGTTGTACAAATGTTCAACAGTTGTAACATGTAAAACACAATTTTTCCACAGGCACTTTGTTCACTTCAATAAGAATAAGATTTTACAGTAGCATATAGAGTGGGCGTCCAACAGAATATTTTACTTGATGCCATATGTGTTCTTTACTTTTAGCCGAACTATCGGAGAGTAAACCTTGTTTATGTTCAGAGATTTTTGCACACCAAGTAACTCTCTTTTGGCATAATTTTCGTGACAATATATTTCATTCTGATACTCCTGATTGCAATTTTCGAATCTTTTGAACAAAGATGCTTATTTATTTGTCAACTGTGGTAACTTGCGTTGTACATGACAATCACACTGTTTTGGGTGAATATTCGGAAACCAATGATTAAATATACCAGCTGTAGTGTCTTCATGATAATCCAAAGATGAGTTCTTTATATTTTTAGCTGGCTAATGAAAGTGCATTGGCAACCAAACCTTTCGATGGGGTCATGGGTATCAAACCATGTTTCATCTAAGCATATAATAGGTCTGTTCTCATTTCTATACTCGGGGATTTTTGTCAAATGTTCAAATTACCATTGTTTAAGTCATGGCCGTTCTATGACACTGTTTTGTACCGGCTTTTTTAAAATTTTAAACCGATGCCTTGGAGACACTTCCACAGCATTGTTCTGCTGCGTTACCGTGTTACCTGTCTCAAGTCGTCCGAGTAAATTATTTAGGATTGATACTACGGTATTCTGTGCATACATCTTTATTATATATTTTGCGCCAGATTAAGTCTTCACCACGCCCATCTAATTTTCCTTAAAGCCCATCAGAATATTTCCTTGTTATTCACAATTTAACAACAGTTTTCTGGCGGTGCGTTTGTGTGCTTATATACTGATTTAATAAAATAATAATACTAGTATGTCAAATATTGTTTACTATATGCATATTTGGTATAATATTTCAAAGAAATGAAAAATTTGATTATATCATATTGATTGATGATAAAAAAATTAACCAAAGAATTTTAAATAATTTTTGAAGAAAAAATTTGCTTGCTCATGTACTAATTTAATAAAATAATAGTCCTAATTAAGTAATGAGTTCTTATTCTTCTGCCACCAAACGTTCTATTGAACGTTGTTTAATAAGTAATTACTTGAAACATTTGAATAAAATAATTTATTAACTTAAAATTTACCATACTTACTTATGCACTAATTTAATTAAATATTAATCCCAATATCGTCTCTATTGCCACTAATCAATTGTAATTAAAAATTATCCTAATATTGTCCTTCCTAGCACTAAATGTTTTGGGGGCACTAAATGTTTTGGGGGCACGAAATGTTTTGGGGGGTACTAAATGTTTTGGGAGGTCACTAAATGTTTTGGGACACTAAATGTTCTGAGATACCTATAGTTCGGGGGCAGTTATATCATTTTCTTGGACTGGCTGCGGCTGCCACCAAACTGTTTCGGCATTCCAGTCCATTTCATCATCAGAGTCCTCATCAATTCCAACTTCTGGGGCGGTTGTCGTTACTCTGTTCTCCTGGACAGCCTGACATTTGGCATATGAGGCTCACGATGAGGTGGTTGGGGAAGTCGGGGCTGCTGTTGTTGTTGTGGCTGCTGTGGTTGTTGTTGTTGTTTTGGCTGCTGCTGTTGTTGTTCCTCGTGAATGCCCGCAACAATCCTTACGTTTCTGCCCTGCACTCGCAGAAACCGCCCGTGCCAGAACAAATCACGGTTTGCCATTTTTTTTTATAACAACTTAACTAACTATAAAATACTATTAAATAAAATAAAATATAAAATATGAGAAAATGTAGAATTAAAACTTATGAAGACGATAACAATATGAATAACAAACTTATTATGGTAGCCATTTTATAACATCATACTCACCTCTCCCAACCTGCGCGAAGGTAATGCGTTACGGTCGCCCATGCGCAAGGGGTGGTGTTCTAGATTTGGAGGTCAGAAATCAAGAAAAATTACGAAGGGGCGTGGCAATGTTGAGGGGAAGTCGGGAGGGGGGTAGGTCGAGATTTTGAGGTCAGGAGGGAGGGTTGCTTTTTCAACACAACCTTATAAAAGCGACTGAAGCATCATTTACGCTTAAGCTGTTCTTCTGTTCGGTCGGTAAACTTTGAATTAAGTCTTAATTCATTCAGTGTTCCGAATCTTGAAAAGCAACCCATTATAAATAATTGCGAAAGTAGGAAAGTGGACATTTTGTCAAATATTTATATACCGGCAATTTTAAGTGATAATAGTGAAGTTTTAAGTCAAAGATCAACAAATTTTAAAGAAATGGTAGAATGTATTATACAAAATGACATTTCTAAAAATGTATTAAATCAACAGAGAAGCACACATTATAATAACTCCAAAGAAATTTTGCTAGATTTAACTTCAGACAATAATAATGCTTTAGAAAATAATGATTTTGATTTAAATTTAGGAGAAAATGTTAAAATGACAGCTTTGGAAAATAATAATTTTGATCTAAATTTAGAAGAAAATATTGAAATCACAGCTTTGGGTAATAATAATTTTAATTTAAATTTAGGAGAATATGAAAATATTGCTTTGGAAAATGATTTAAATTTCGTAGAAAATAGTGAATGTGATATTTCATCACAATATTTAAATCATTTGACAAAATTTAGAGATTCTCTCTAGGATCTCACCCAGATGGTAAGGTAGAGCTACCACTAAAAAGACCGTTTGATTCAACTTTAGAAGAACCTTCTAGTTCTCGAATGTATGAACAATTAAATAATATTGAAAGTACTAATTTAAACATATCAAACAATAGCTTTAGTGATGATGATATAATACCTTGTAGTCAAGAAAGTCCCGTTGTAAAAAAATCTTCCATTCTAAATCTCTTATCAAATACCAGATCAAACTATTTCTCTTCAGATTCCACCGTTAGTAAATTAATAGTTTCCTGCGTGCAAAATAGTCCTAATCGCTCTAACGGTAGCGATTATGTAATTTCTGACCAGTAGAAAAGCCCACTTCAAACTTCTACTTCATCATCATCATGATGCAATTCCTATTCAAAATTATATTTTACGAAATGATCAACTTAGCAACATTTAATGAAATTCTACGAATTTTCCATCTCCTTCTATTCGAAATTTTAATTATTGCAAAGAAACAAAAACAAAACTTTAACGATACAAAAGAGACGCAAACTAAACAATCTACGGAGACAATAGTTTTACAAGCGGAAAATACATTTAAAAAAATACAAACTAAACCACGTGGTCTCGAAATACAGATGCTACAAACAAATGATAAACCATTTGGACTCAAAACACAGACGCTACAACAAACACGCTTTACAAAGTAAGAAATAAATCGTTCATTGTAAAAAAGAAATATAAATCACAAAACAAAAAGTAATTTCAAAAATTATAACTAGGCTATTCTTTAGATTCTATAACATATATTAATAAAGAAGATGAGGAGAACTAGAATCGTATTAAAAATATTTTTGATGAGTTGGTAAATGCCATAGATTAACCAGCCATCCATTCCCTAAATTCCTTTAATTTAAAGCAATGAATTTTAATAATTTTCATCATTTACCTGTCGAATGTAATAGCAGCATTGGATTACGATCATTTTTGATGAGTTGGTAAATTCTATTAATTAACAACGCATCGCTTTCCCAAATCCCTTTAATTTAAATCAATGAATTTTCTTAATTTTCATCATTTCTCCGTTGAATGTAAAAACAGCTTCACAAGAGACACTTTTATTTTAAAAATTTAAAATGGCATTCCAATGTGTGACATGCAAACGCAATTTTAATAGAAAAGATAATCTAATGACACATTAGACAAGTTTGTGGCAAGACGTCAGAAATGACATCCATTCCTATGAATGGTAAGATTTATTGATATATGCCATGCAAATAAATTATGCAGTAAATATTAAAACATTTTTTAATACAATTTTGAATAAAGTGGGGTCTGTAATAGAAGCCGAACTTAAAAGACTAACAGCACTAAAATTAAAATTGGAATTATTTGGGTTATATTTCAATCCGCTAATGACGAGTATGATGTAAAGTCCTTTAACACATCTTTTCATGTTGTGTGTAGCACTTCAGATTTATCACAGAAAGAAGATTTATCTTAGAAGAAATGTTGCAAACCATAGAAGAAAATCTGATTAACTAGATGTACTTATTTTTCAGTATTAATTCTAGTGAAAATGATGTATTTGGAACTGAAAATATTCTTAACTAATTTTACTTATTTTTAATTTTTAATTTTAAAAATTAAATTTTTTTCAGGATGGATATTAGTAAAAATTTTACATTTGGAACTGAACGTGAACAAGTTCAACCCCTTATGCGCTTCATCCATTACCTACAGAAATTATAATGAGACATGCAGTAGTCAATCCTAGGAATAACGATAACTACTGCTTCGCCTGGTCCCTTGTTGCAGCAATTCATCCCCTACTGGACTGGCTTGTGAAGTTACATCTTACCCACATTTCACAACACTGTTGAACGTAACAGTTATAGACTTCCAATCACTTTAAGACAATCCAAAATTTGAATAAAAAAAACGAGATTTCAGTTAATGTGTATGGTATGGTATGGAAAAATATTTTAAACTAGAATATCAAATAATTGGTCCCTTCACTATACAAAAATAAGAAAGTAACTCATGTCAATTTGATATTAATTAGTGATGATAATGGAAATTTTCATTACTGTTACATTTTCGATTTGTCTAAATTAATTTCATAACAAGTATCTAATCATAATGGCAAAAAGCATGATGGTTGTTTACAATATTTTGGCACTAAAGAATAAAATTAGACACAATTTTAATTGTTAATTGTTATTATTATTGTATATTATTGTATATTCTTAAATTTATTAACATTCAAAAACAGATGGAAGTTCCTTTTGTTGTATATGCTGATTTCGAATGTATTCTTAAACCTATATTAAATAATGATGATGATGATGATAATAATATTTCAAACATGGAATTAGACACGGACCTAGATAATTCCTCATCTTACACAATTAAAAAATGTGAGCACCTTCCATATTCATTTGCTTATTATATTAAATTTCTTTTGATGATAGTATTTCCAAATTTAAACTATATAGAGGACCTAACAGTGCCCAAGTGTCTATAATTTTTTTAGAGAGATATTGGCAATTTCTACGGCAAATATCTGAAAGTTTATAAAACAATGAATAAATTGTCTGAATTAGACAATTTACATTTCAACTACACTAATGAGTATCATATTTGTAAAAAATATATCGACAATGATAAAGTTGCTGATCATTGTCATATCACTTGAAAATATTGAGGTCCTGCACATTCCATATGTAATTTAAGTTATAAACAACCAAATTTTATTCCTGTAATATTATATAATTTTAGAAATTATGATTTGTTTATTAAGAATATATGTCAAAATAACGAACAATTATCTTTAATAGCCCAAAATAAAGAAAAATATTCATTTGAAAAACATCGAAGTTGGCTGCTATTTTGATAAAAAATCTGGTTATTTAAAAAATATATATTTCCATATTAGATTTATAGATTCATTTCAATTTTTACCATACCCTTTAGCAAATTTATCTGAAACACTTGATGATAGTGATGGGCATAACCGAATTATTTTGATAACCGAATTATTTGTATTCAAATAATATTAATAACCGAATGATTATTTGAATAATCATTCGAATAAATTCCGGTTAGCGATCGCAGCCGGTTAGGAAGGAGGTTCAACGTCATAGGCATCTCATTCGTAACTCGTAACTGCTGTAATTGTCTTATTAAGCATGGCTTAATAAATAAGTAAATAACAATGGAATACGAGCAAATATTTTATTACGCAATATTATTGAACAAAATATAATAAACAGCGTTTTTCAATCAAAAATACTTAAACTCCAAAATATGATTCTTGGATGTGTTGATTACATGTCATGAACATAATTATTATTAAAAATCTACTTTGCAAAAAGTATTTCTCTCTGGCGATGTATTTATAGTGCTATAATAATATTAATAATTAATAGTACATATTATATTGTTATAGTTATATTACGACTTATGTATTGCTCTATTGCTCCTACATTCTAAATTCCAATATATAACCTAAAAACTAAACAAACATTAGGTGATAATTGGTGTTATGTCTTGGAAAGCAGGCCGTATTCATTGCGAAGAAGTGTATGAAAGAAATAAGAAATATGTGGGACCGCAACAAAAAATATCGGTCGGCCGGATCAAAAGCGACCGCCTTTTATTTTGATTCTTTGAAGATGTCAATAAATTGCTGTACTTGCACTTTTTAGGCGTTCAAGCGCCGAAAATTGGATCTTTTTTTATGTTAGGTCCGCAATAAAAGTAAATTATGTAATCTTAACTTAATATTCCCTAATTTTCAACCCCCAAGTTCGGCTTCCACATTCCACAATTCCACATCCTACCGGTACATTTGAGATTTTAAAACTCATCTTTTATTCGAGCTAAGACATCGAAACTTGCTAACTCATAACTAAATTAAAACCGCTCCTTGCTCGTTGATCGTTCGACGGATCGACGCGACGTGACGCGACAGCGAGGTTTGTTCCTTCGTGTTCGTATTCGTATCAGGTTCAGGTTATTTTTCATTCGAATACTTGTGGAATGAAAACCGAATGATACAGGTTATTTTAATAACCGGATAACAGGTTCTTTTTCATTCGAATAAGCCCATCACTACTTGATGATCTTCAATGTAAAGAAGTATCAAAATATTTTAATGATAAAGAAAAATTTAAATATATTCGTCAAAAAGGAGATTTTCCATATGAATATTTGAAACTAAATGCCAGGTATGGAAAATTTTTATAATGATTTAACAAATGAATATAGTTCCAAAAAAGATTATGATAGAGCCAAATTTGTATTTAATTTGTTTGAGTGTAATTCGGATCGTGAATATTCTGACATTTATTTAAAATCTGATTTTAATCCTCGCAGATGTTTTCGAAAATTTTAGAAAAATATATATTAGCACTTATAAATTAGATTCTGCCCATTATTACATTTTTCCAGATTTAAGTTTTGATGAATGTTTACGTTACGCTGGGGTTGAATTAGAATTGTTAACCGATTCTGATATGTTATTGAATTCTTTTAAAATAATGCACGTGGGGAAGTCCGAGGAGTCAGTACTTGTATAGCTAGAAAATGTATGTATTTGAAGTTGATTTAAAATATCCAGATATATTACATGATCAGCATAATGAATTTCCTTTCTGTCCTGAAAATTACAATCAGCCTCCTATCGAATTTATTGGGTTCTTCTGAAATTTTGCAACCTCAGGACAGACAAATTTTCGACAATCTCGAATAAAGGAAGGGCTCTAAAAAGCTTACAGACAAGCCAAAGAAGCTCCGACGCGAAGGAAAAGGCATTGTAGGTCCAGCACTCTTAACTGGTACCGAATCAGCCTTCTACCGAATTTATCGAGTTTTTCGGAGTTTTAGGAACTTCAGGACAGAAGAATTTTAGGAGAAAAAAAATTAAAACAGAAGTTAAGTACTTGAAGAGGCCTTGTCAAGCGGCCGAGTACCAACAATTCACCGAGACCTTCAACTGTAGTGCGCACTCTACAGCAACACCCCGCGAAAAAGGTTAGTTGCAAGCACCTTGTCAGCCTACTTGTTTCGGTTCACCCCACTCACGTACGTGCCTCAAGAACTAGAGAGCCTCCTACTCCCCCTTACTTTAGCTACTCGGCCTACGGGTGAATAGTGAAAAGCCATAGGAGCCGAAAAAAGAAAATATGGCTTAACCTAAAGAATTCGGGCGCGTTCAAAGAGTGATAAGGTAGCCAAGTGCGTACGGGAGGTAGCGAAGTTATACTGTTGCGACTGGGGCTATCTCAAAAGAAGAATCAAAGGCTATTTATCACTAGTTCGTATACTATACAAAACCAGCACGGTCTCTGCATTGAGAGCCGTGTCCGGGGAGTAACTTAGTCTAAAATACACAAATCACACAATAATCCCCAAAAAGTCTCCCCTGATTACACAAAACCTCTGTCAGAAAATTGCCGAGCAGCATCTGACAATTTGCCAGTCATTGGCATATAATATATAATACATAGAGAACACCCCCAAAAAGCACCAAGAAACAAGGATTTTTAAAAAGCCCTCCATGAGCCTCAAAAAGTCGTTTCTTTACATACAGGGGTTAGTGAAATTCATTTTTCAGAAAAGGAAACAGATAATTTTTCAGATAAATATAATAAATAGTAATCATTCGGGTAATAATTCTCATAGTAATTTTAGTAGGGATAATAATTCAAATAATTTTGGAAATAGTAATCATTCGGGTGATAGTCGTAGTGATATGGGAAATAATTTTAGAAATTTAAATCGAAATGTAAATACAGATTCAAGAGTAAAATTATGTTTTAAATGTAATCAGCCTAATCATTTTGCAAAAGATTGTAATTCAGGGGATAAGAGATGTTTTTGTTGTGGAAAGATAAATTATACTAAGAGAACGTGTCCGGATTGTAATAGAGGTAATAATAATAACAACAACAATAATAATAATAATAATAATAATAATAATAATAATAGGTCGGGAAACGAAAAAGAAAAGCTAATTTTAGGTCGAGAGTTTGCTTCTGATTCGGATTCGACCAGTAGTATTCCTAAATTTAAAGAAAAAGTTATTTTGGATTATGTATCAGCTCATGTAGGTCCAGGGGAATGTCCTTATTTAAAGGTAGATATTTTATGTATAAATTTTTATGGTTTATGAGATTCAGGAGCGAATAAAATTTTTTTAGGTGGAAAAGGATGGGATAAATTGAAAAATTTAGAAGTCAAGTTAGATATAAATAGGAAAGCTATATGTACTATAGCGAATGACAGCTCTTGTGAATGTATAGGAATTGTGAGTGTACCAGTGAAGGTTAGGAATGTTGTGAAGTTAATTGATATTTATGTAGTGCCTGAATTGCGTCATGAACTTATTTTGAGAATTGATTTTTGGATAAAATTAGGTATTGTGCCAGGCATGCGTCGTGGTGAATGGTATTTTTCATCAGAAATTTTAGGTAATCAGGAAATTTCATTTATTCAGTGTGAGACGGATTTAACATTGGAACAGAAAGGAAGGTTAGATAATGTAGTAGTAGAATATTTTAATAAAGTTGGTTATAAGCTAGGTTGTACTTATATGGTGAAACATAAGATAGTTGTAACGAATAGTGAGCCAATTAAGCAAAGGTATTATCCGGTTACGCCTTTTAAACAGAAGCTTATAGATGAAGAAGTGGAGATGTTAGAGGCTGGTATAATTGAACCATCAACTTCTGCTTGGTCATCTCCAGTGTTGCTTGTACCAAAAAAAAGACGGTAAAAATAGATTTGTAGTAGATTTTAGGCGGTTAAATCAGATATCGCGTAGGGACGCTCTCGGCTATTCTGGATAAATTAGGAGGTGCTCGTTATTTAAGTTCGCTGGATTTACAGAGTGCATATTGGCAGGTTGAATTAGAAGATGAGAGTAAACAATATACAGCGTTTACAGTACCTGGGCGTGGTTTATTTCAATTTCGTAGGCTACCTTTTGGACTTCATAATGCACCAGCAACTTTTCAAAGGTTGATAGACACAGTTTTTGGCGCAGATTTACAACCATATGTTTTTTGCTATTTGGATGACATTATTATAATTACACCTGATTTTGATAAACATATAGAGATTCTAAAAGTGGTTTTCGAACGTTTAGAAAAAGCTGGGTTAACTTTAAATAAAGATAAAAGTACATTTGCCGAGCAGAGTTGAAATATTTAGGTTATGTAGTTAATCGTCATGGAATTTCGGTAGATCCCAACAAAATAAAAGCTATCACTAGTATACGAACTCCTAAAACAGTAACTGAAATTCGTAGAATTATAGGGATGTTATCTTGGTATAGACATTTTATGCCTTCTTTTTCTGAGTTAATATCACCTTTAATAAATTGCTACGGAAAGGAGCTAAATTTAATTGGGATGGAAAATGTGATGAGTCTTTGGAAAAGATTAAAGATGTTTTAGTTTCGGCACCAATTTTAACATGTCCAAATTTTGAACACGATTTTATCCTTCAGACAGGTGTAAGTAACTATGGAATTGGAGCAGTCCTTTATCAAGTTTATGATGGAAGAGAACATGTAATTTGTTACATTTCGCGAAGTTTAACTCGTTAGGAAAGAGTTTATTCAGCAACAGAAAGGGAATTATTAGCTGCAATTTTTGCGATTGAAAGATTAAGATATTATTTGGAAGGAGCGAAATTTTGGGTTGTTTGTGATCATTATAGTCGTCAGTGGTTAGATAATTTGAAAAATCCTCAAGGTAGACTTGGTCGTTGGGCATTGCGCTTGCAACAATTTGATTATAAAGTTATTTATCGAAGAGATAAAGATAATGTGGTAGCTGATACTTTGAGTCGCAGTGTTCCTGTTTCATGTGATTCACTTTTGGCATCTAATGTAGATTTACAACAAATTCGGGATAAATGGTATATTAATCTTAAACAATATATTTTAAGTAACCCGTTAAATTACCCTCGTTGGAGAGTAACAAATTAGATTTATAAGTGTATTAAATTAGATTTTCCAAATTTGCGTGACGATACAGATTATTGGAAATTAGTTATTCCAAAAGAGAAGAGGCGTAAGGTAATCGAATCTTACCATAATTCAACACTTGGTGGACATTTAGGAGTTCATAAAACTTATTTAAAGATTTGTCGTTTGTATTATTGGCCTTGTATGAGATCTAACATTGCAAAATTTGTGAAAGACTGTGATGTTCGTCAGAGGGTTAAACCGGAACAAAAATTAACGGGTGGTTTAATGAGAGAGAATTTGATGCCAAATTTTTGTTGGCAAGTAATTAGTATGGATCTATTTGGGCCGCTGCCGAAAAGTAAAAAAGGGAATATGCATATATTTGTTGTAACTTGTAACAGATATTTTTAGAAAATTTAATTACTTTTTTCCGATAAGAGATGCAACTGCAAATAAAATAGTGAGTTTGCTAGAGGAGCGAATATTCTTAGTACATGGAGTTCCAGAAGTGAGTCGTTGTGATAATGGTGTGCAGTTTAAAAGTTGTGAATTTCAGGGTTTAACAAAGAAATATTATATAATCCAAATTATCATCCGTCACCAAATAATACAGAAAGGGTTAATCGGGTTTTAAAAACTATGCTTTCTTCTTTTGTTTCTGATAATCAGAGAGTTTGGGATGAGAATTTGTCCGCATTAGCTTGTGCAGTTAACACAGCAGTTCATGAAGTAACTGGGCGAACTCCATATTTCATTAATTTTGGAAGGGAAATGGTACTTCATGCTAGTGAATATATAAAGTTAAAAGATTTAGATAATTCTTCCACTTTAGGGAAAATGATAATTTAATTAAGAGAGTAGAATCTTTAGCTAAATTGAGAGAATTTGTAAATATAAGGTTAGAGAAGGCTCATCAAAGGTCAAGAAACCAGTATAATCTTAGACGCAGGGATGTTCAGATAGAAGATTTGGTTTGGAAAAGGAAATTTGCTTTGTCTGATGCTGGAAATTATTTTACTGCAAAGTTAGCTGGTAAGTTCGAAGGGCCATTTAGAGTAATTAGAAAACTGTGTTTATGAATTGGAGGATTTGGATGGAAAATCGAAGGGTAATTGGCATGTTCAAGACCTTAAACCATATTTTGACTCAGAGAACATATAATGTGATGAAAAATTACTTTGTACTTTTTTTTTAGGAAAGGGGGACTGTTACGGGTGGAAATTCTCCTATTTATAAAAGTCATTTTAGGAAGGAATATCGTTTGGTTAATCATCTCTATTGTCCTTTTTTTCGATAAGTTCGTACCTCTCTAGTATTCTGACAGCAGTATCTGAATTGACATTTAAGGTTTTTAGTTGAATGTCAGTCGATAGTTTTGACGTGATTGCAGATTTGTTTCTGTTTATTAATCCAGTAGGATGAGGGAAAACAGAAGAAAACGGTTCTTGTTGATTTTGTAAGGCTTTTGTTTTATTATTAGCCAAAGAAATTCCTTGGGGTGAAGAGGTAGCTGAGGTAGCTCTCGAGTAGTGATTTATTGCGTGGATGAAATAGGCTGGAAGTCGTTTGAGTCTCTCAAGAGAGGATTAGCTGTTTGTAGAAGAAATTTCTAACAATCGCTGTAATGGCAATAAGCCCATTAATCCTTTCAAGATACCCAGGAAGGTTTTTGGTGAACCCCAGTTATGAGTAAGCTGTTTTAAGTTGTTTTGAATGTAGAATTTCAATTAGATTTTTGGTGCTGAGTTTTGGCATTTCTATTAATTTCATGTTATGTTGCTGTTATGGATTATTTTTCGTTTTAGGGTTCTAGTAGTTCGATTCAAGTAGCTGGACTTTAGTAGCGGGATTCCGGTAGCTGGATTCTAGTTGCGGGGTTCTAATTGCTGATTCCCCGCAGGGTAGAAAGAGCCACTTTTACTTGGAACCTGACGAAATTGGACTGTTAGATATTCAGAGAAGGATGATGGCCAGTTTTTGGACATAACTTTACAGGATATCTATTTTCAAGATAAATTTTACTTTTATTCATATTTTAACGTTTAGCCGACAATATGCCAGAATTATTACTTCGCTGTAGAGACTTTTAAATTTAAACAGAATTTAGTACTCAAACATTATCCTAAATCGCCTTAATAATTCTCTTTTCACAAGTCACTAG
>MU183364.1:145729-172944 GCA_016904865.1 Pissodes strobi | reverse complement strand
TACATACATATACTCGGCTATAATTTACCATAGGGCTAGTTCTAAAGTCATTTTGTAAATAAAACAAAAAGCTTTAGCATTATATGAATATTTTAATAAGATATTTTACCTAAAAATAACTGGAAGCTCATAAATAAATAAAATATAAACATTGACTGATTGTATGTAGTCTGTGCTACTATATGAACAATATCAGTCGAGGCAAAGTATCGACCTTGAAGAATATGACAAACATACTCTTAAGAACTAAAGCATTGCGTAAACAGTTGTAATTCTAAACTAGTATATGATTATAAACATAACCTTGAAGCTAGGTACAGTTAAATGCTCATTAAAGTCCCTGCGGAACTGCTGCGTATGAGCTCGGTTAGATGAGATAACTTTGATATGAAATACAGTAATATACAAGCAATAATAACAGGATAAATATTACCTTAAGCTACTATGTACAATATATTCACAGTTGGCGAGAAACGTTCAATGTTCAGCAGTTTATCTTCCAACACTGGGGGAAAGCTTGACGTCATGCCGGCGGGAGAGCGGAGCGCCCTTTAGCGCGACTTACATGGTTGAGAGTCGAGATGCTACTTCATCTTCATACTTCATACTGAATTCTAGAACGTGACTAGATCAAGATCAACTTGAAGTTGTTAACGCCCCTTGTCACCGCCCCTTCTGGCGGGATAATCTACATCCTCCGGAAATAGGAAGGGCAAATAATGTAAATACTGAGAAGTTATGTAAAACTTTACGTCAGTGATTGTCTAAAATAACCTTATGAATTTTAGCATAAATCTGGTCGAAATACGTTAAGTAGCTTTTATAAAATTCGATTGTTAAAGATCGGAAATTTAGAAGCTAACTTGATTACCTCCGTTAAGAGACAGTGGTTGGCCGAATGTGTTCCTGCATAGTGTAGCTGATACGGCCTTGGAGTTAGAAATACATTGAGGTGATTGGTTTGCACGAATTATGCGGCTGGATGCAGGAGTGCTTCTTTGGCGGGGTGCCGGTGCAGATGAGTAAACGTTGTTACAACAGATGGCGCTAGGAATATCGCCGGGGTGCAGCGCCTTTTAGCTTTCTAGACTGCCTTATCAGTGGATAAACGCTGTAAACAAGAGATGGCGTTAGTAGTATCGCCAAGGTTTTTACGATTTCTTTGGAATGCGAGCAGTGGCGAGGAATTTAAAATTGTACAAAATTAAATCGTTAGATTTGAAAGCGTGTTCCAAATGTTTTGAACAGTATATATTTAGTAAAATCGCCCCACGGGGCCCTCAAAACTACGGGGCCTCCCCGCAACTGCGCGCCCTTAGCTACTGGTATTAGGAAAACTAAGTCTAAGTTAGGTATGGGTATTCAAAAGAAAGGAAAAGGAATAAAAAAAGGCAAAGGAATAAATTGAAAAAACGAAAAAAAAATCAAAGAACTCCCAAGACTATTTCATTTTAATCAGCTGTACGAAGGGCGAAAAGGGGGATATTAGGAAGGAAATGCAAAAATTTACGCATAGCGGCTGAAGATGCTTAGCATCTATTAGAAGAGAGGAAGCGTTAAATTAAAACAACCTACTAAAAGATTTATACCAATTCTAAAATTCGGTGGTTTGTTACCGTTAATTCCATTATTTGCATGACTCTCTGCATTAGGAGCACTAACTGAGGGAGCTGCAGAAATTGCATCGTCAATAAATGCGGCTAAAAGTGCAAAAAATAAACTTGAAGAGCAAAAAAGACACAATAAATGTCAAATGGTAAAGGTCGTTTTTAAGACCTTATAAGGAAGGTTGTGGATTATATTTGAAACCCTATGCAAAAACTGTTAAAATCCCTAATTTTCGTGCAATTTTTATGCGCAATAAACTACCAAAAGTTATATATAAAGTTGAATGTGCTATTATTAATTTGGATGATCACCATGGTCCAGAAACTCATTGGACATCTTATGTAAAACACAATAAATCAATTATTTATTTTGATAGTTTTGGAGGATTAAGACCACCTGCAGAAATAATATCATACTTCTTTAGCAATGGTAGCAAAAATAACATCTTTTATAATCATGATTCTTACCAATCATATGATTCATGAATTTGTGGGCAAAACTTTGTCTACATTTTCTTTATATATTGTGGGAACTGAGATGTAATTTACAATAGCTCTTTCAGCTTAAAGTTGTGAACTCTTTGCAACATTTAATCCACCAATCTACTTAGATGAAGACTCAGATTATGTTATAGGACTAACAAATTTTGAAACTTTTAATGCCATTCCCAACATTGAGGAAACTAATAATAAACTTTATTATGGAAATGCAAACGATTACCTTGAAATGCCGGCTGGTAGTTATGAAATAGGTGATATAAATAAATTTTTACAAGACATTTTTGATAAAAAAAATAGTATATTAAGATACTAGTTTTAAAAGACCATATTTTATCGCACGAGCACGAAATTAGGAAACGACCCGCCTCCTGCGGGGAGTTTCCTAACGTGCGAGTGCGCTAAATGTCTTTTAAAACGTGTATTTGATACTATTTTTTCTATTTTGCACGTTTTTTAATAAAAAAACATTAATTTATTCACGTAGCGATCAAAAGTTGGACGTCCATCTTGTCACTTTTGACGTCTGTATTATTAGTAATCCCATTCAAAACGGTGTCGAAATTTTTGCTAGTGAGCCTTGGCATTGAACAATTTTGTTAATATCATAGTAATCAGTCAACAAAAGTAGTGTCGAAAAGAGCTTCTTTTCGACACTACTTTGCGTATCGAAAGACTTATGATACCAAAATAGAATAGTATATTAAGATACTAGTTTTAAAAGACCATATTTTATCGCACGAGCACGAAATTAGGAAACGACCCGCTTGCGGGGAGTTTCCTAACGTGCGAGTGCGCTAAATGTCTTTTAAAACGTGTATTTTATACTATTTTTTCTATTTTGCACGTTTTTTAATGAAAAACATTAATTTATTCAAGTCGCTATCAAAAGTTGGACGTCCATCTTGTCACTTTTGACGTCTGTATTATAAGGAATCCCATTCAAAACGGTGTCGAAAATTTTGCTAGTGAGCCTTGGCATTGAACAATTTTGTTAATATCATAGTAATCAGTAAACAAAAGTAGTGTCGAAAAGAGCTTCTTTTCGACACTACTTTGCGTATCGAAAAGACTTCTTTATGATACCAAAATAGAAAAAAAAATCTTTTCACTTATATGCTAATCATAACACTTTACAATCTGAAATTAAATCTACTGTAGATATGATATTTAAATATGGAACTATTGGTAAAATTTTAGGATTTAAAAACCAAACTATTAAAGGTGATGGAAAAAGTCAATTGTCAGACAATCCAGCTGAAATTATAAAAGTTAATTCCTTATGCATAGATTGCAGTATTGCTGAAGGTCCCTATCTGATGGTCTGTCCACATCATCTTGATTTTGTTAATTTTCGAAAAGAAACTGTTTCACTCAGGTTACATGTAAAAAACTGAATTCATAATGGTTATTTCATATAATGAAACGATAAACAATTAATACCCAATTCCCAAAAAATTCAAAAAACCTATAAAGCTAAACCTAATAAAGTTAAGTTTAGTAGTCGGGTCAACGCTAATAGACTAATAAGTGCAAACAAAAAGTTTCTTGAATCACTCGGACTTAAACTTTTAAAATGAGTATCCTTAATGTTAATGAAAAACTTTATATTGACAATTCTATTAGGTACGCACTCAAAGTTGCATTCTTATGAGCCATATTTGCCAACAAAATTAAATAATAATGATGAAATAATAATTCCTGTTCATGAAATTGAAAAGTATACTCTTTCCTGTGAAAGCTTTCTTTACATAGAGGGAAAATTATCTAAAGCAGATAGAACAGTTTCTAAAACACTATCTCTTTTAAATAATGGGATAGCATTCTTCTTTAGAGAAGATATCAGGTGAATGGGGTTACTACAGATTCTGTAAGGGATGTTGGATTAACATCCACTCTAAAAGGTTACCTCTCATATAATATCATCGAACTTGACAAATTAAAAAAAACGCTGGATGGTCACAAAACATAATAAATATATTATTTGATGCAAAAACAGGTTTATTTAATGTTTGCATTCCTGTTAAAATGTTAATGAGGTTCTTTGAAGACTATAGAAAAATTATATTACACGCAAAGCAGGAGCTAATACTTGTGAGAGATAACACTGAAAATAATGCCATTATAACTACCGATCCAAATGAAATACCAAAAAGTACTCTTCAAAAACTAACTTGGAATATATCATATATTTCAGTAGTTATCCCTCAAGAATTGTCATTAACAAAAATTATAGATAAAGGGACAGATTTAATAATTGCATTTAGAAGTTGGGAATTAGTCGAATATCCGGAACTATTAAAAACATCTAAACACAATTGGCCTGTTAAGACATCAACTAGGATTGAATCTCCTCGTCATGTTATAGTTGCGGCTCAACAGGAGAAGAGAGATTTGAAAATGGCAAATATAAGTGAATTTAATGATATAAACTTGAGAAATATTAGTTTTCTTGAATTCTGAAAGATACCCCTATAATGATCTTTTCTTAGATATAAGTAATAATAAATTTGCTGTATTGTATGAAATGTATTCCCAATTTCGATCTTCTTACTTTGCAAAAACTGAAGAATATTTATTTGATCCAAGCGATTTTAAATCAAAAGCTCCCATTGCGTATATAAATTGCTCCCATCAAAAGGAACCTCTACAAGCTGGACCTGTAGTTATGATAGTACGGCGGTTAGTCAGCGATATTGGGACCAACATTGCATTTTTGAGTAGAGCATTGAGATTTGGCGCATGGTAGATGTGTCTCGCGAGAGCTTTATTTTGGCTGCCGTCAAGGTAAAAGCGTCTCCAACGCCATCTAGTGTAGGTGGCGTTGATTCGAGCAATTTCATTCGATGTCTTCGCGATGCAATCAATTTGCAGCAAGAGCCGTCGTGGTCTAGAGGTTTAGGTCTCAATTCGGCGACTATCGGCGGCGGCAGCCCGGGTTCAAACCCCGTCGCTTTTTTTTATTTTTTTTACGGTTGTTTCTAAACAGTTTTTTTCTTGATTTTGGGTATGTCTTGGGTTAGTTTTGGTTAGCAAACAGTTTTTTTCTTGATTTTGGGTATGTCTTGGGTTAGCACCTGGTTAGCTTCCTAACTCCACCGAGCGGAGGGCCATGCGAAAAGTGAAATATTACTTATTGTAATATATATACAGCAGCTTGCATGTGTTTCCGCGAATACATTCACAAAGAAATCTTTGAATGAATTTGACGTCTGTATCCGCATTTGTAACATTCGACCTTGACGGCAGCCAAAATAAAGCTCTCGCGAGACACTCTTCATGGTAGTGAATACCCATACCTCACTTTTCACTTCCGATTCGCCTTCGGTCGAGTGTAGACGCGTTCGGTGACGGCTCTTTGAGCGCCTTTGGTACAGACCATTGAGCGAACACGTGGCAAACGTTTAGTGACCGTTTTTCTCCCCGAGGTAGAACCGGACGTCCCAACCAGCGTAGTCTGTGCCTTTCATAGAATTATAGCCAGAAGAAATACCTATTCACGCCGGTACCCAGGCCGGGGGCAGCCGGAAGCTGCCGTAGGACCATTTCTAGCTGTGCCCTTCATAGATTTTAGTTTTGTGCATAGATTTTAATTTTGTGCAATAGTCGGGAGCACCAGGGGCACATGCCCGACATATTGGAGCTCCTCCCCAGAATACAAGGCCCCTCAAACTGGAACCACGTGTAACGCAAGCACAAGGGTAGCTGTGTCTCTGCCTAAGCGCCGGACCGAGGGGTGGGCTGGCAAGTTGGTCGCAAGATCAGAGCCATTTTTCATATCACACACACACACACACACACCTCACTTTTTAGATGTGGAACCATATATATAAAAAGAATATATCGCGCATTGACCCTTTATGCAATGAGCTGGACGTGTAACCGACACAGAGAGATGGATATGTTTTCACCGTATGTATTTCGCATACGTCTGACTCGTTAGGAAACCGGTAGATATGCGCAAAATCGGATATAAACGTTTATTGGCTACAGCGCAAGCATCGTTGTCTACGCTGACGTCGTCGTCGTCGCGGTAATAAAATAAAACCGGCCATGTTGAATATCGAATTGTGATTGCTTTGTTTGTATTTTGTTACAAGTTTGTTATTTTGGCGTTATCACAAGAATATTGCTTCCTGTTCTCGTGGCGTTATATTATCGATTATAGAGCATATTATGTCCTCAAAAATGCGTGGAAAGAAGCATTGCTATATTTATATGTAATCTGTACTGTATTCGTATACAATAATTTTATTACCGGAAATTTCCAAGTATTTAAACTACTCTTATTATGTGTTTTAAGTTCGTAATTTCAGTTTTCCTAAAAAAGGAATATTATTGCTAATAAAAGTAATGGAAAATGTAGCTAACCAAATACAATTTAACCGTAAATATTCGTTTTGACGATAATGAAAAGTGGAATATGTTTTCACGTGCATTCAAAACGTAGAAATTGCCTCCTAATATCTTATTGGCAAGAATTCATGACATGCGCAGTTCGCACCGGTTTCCCGAGTAGACCGACTTATGCCTAGTTCATATACATTCGTCCTTTAGTCTTGGCTTCACGTAATTGGCATAATGCGCGATATATTCTTATTACATATATGTGTGGAACCAAGTTTGCAACCACGGGAGAGCAGCGGTAGGCGGGTTCGCGGGTTGTATACCTGCCAAAGGTAAATTTGAGAAAATCGCCAAACGAGCACATCCGACCGTTTCTATGGGTGAATATCACTCACAAGTATTACGGGAGGGGTTCTGGAACGTAACTGGACCATCCACTTGGTGGCAGGTTGCCTACTCTCTAGGCACAGAAACTAATAAAATCAATTTTAAACTTGGGTCCTTAATAAAAGTCCAACAATTCTAATTCTTGTTAGAAAGCCCACAATTATATATGGGCTTTCTATAGGGCGAGACCAATCGGGACAAAAACTTCGTAACGGTACGTCGGATCGCTCTGAAACTTATACCAATCGATTTGTAATCGAAAAAAAAAATTTCGATTTTTTGTCTGTATGTGTGTGTGTATGTATGTATGTATGTATGTATGTGATGGGATCGATTACAGGTCGCAATTATGAAGATAGCGACTTGATATTTGGCATAGAGGTAGAGGTCCACAAACCCTCGAACCCTATTGATTTTGGTTTCGATCGGTTAATATACAGGGTGTGAAAACAGGACAAGTTACCGTTTTGTGGCGTTTTTGGCGTTTTTGTCCGTGTAAACAAGGACCAACTTTGCCTTTTTTTCATGTCAAATGAAAGTATTCGGTAAGACACGTATTTTTGTTCCTTTGCTCTTTTGCTCTAATCGTTATACAGGGTGTGAAAACAGGACAAGTTACCGTTTTTTGGCATTTACAGGTCGCAATTTTGAAGATAGCGACTTGAATTTCAGCATAGAGGTAGAGGTCCACAAACCCTCGGAACCTATTGATTTTGGTTACGATCGGTTAATATACAGGGTGTGAAAACAGGACAAGTCACCGTTTTTTGCTTTTTTTGTCCGTGTAAACAAGGATAATATTCTTTTTTTATGTCAAATGAAAGTATTCGGTAAGACACGTATTTTTGTTCCTTTGCTCATTTGTTCTAATTGTTATACAGGGTGTGAAAACAGGACAAGTTACCGTTTTTTGGCATTTAAGGTCGCAATTTTGAAGATAGCGACTTGAAATTTGGCATAAAGTTAGAAGTCCACAAACCCTCGAAGCCTATTGATTTTGGTTACGATCTGTTAATATACAGGGTGTAAAAACTGGACAAGTTTCCATTTTTACAGGTCGCAATTTTGAAGATAGCGACTTGACATTTGGCATAGAGGTAGAGGTCCACAAACCCTCGAAGCCTATTGATTTTCGTTACGATGTGTTAATATACAGGGTGTGAAAACAGGACAAGTTACGGTTTATTGGCATTTACAGGTCGCAATTTTGAAGATAGCGACTTGAAATTTGGCATAGAGGTAGAGGTCCACGAACCCTTGAAGCCTATTGATTTTCGTTACAATGTGTTAATATACAGGGTGTGAAAACAGGACAAGATAACGTTTTTTGGCATTTTGGTACGTGTAAACAAGGGCCAACTTTTCTTTTTTCGATGTCAATTTTTAAGTAGAGGTGAAAGTATGTTAGCATTTATTGTTGACAACATGGTCACCATAGGAACCAATTAATAATATGTATATCAGTAATAAAAGATATAGTATGGTACTTAGGATTGCTTATGAAGCCTAATTTAATACTAAAAAATTGGTTGCTATGGTAACCAAAAAAAGTAAAAATCGTCATAATTCGTCAATCGTACGACTTAGAGATTTGATATATGGCATCTAGGTAAAGATTAAAAAGCAATTAACAATTGACGTTGACAAGTCGGTTACCATGGCAACCAATTAATAATTTGTATATTATTAATAAAATAGAGAATGGTACTTAGGATTGTTTATGAAGCATAACTTCGTACTAAAAAATTGGTTGCTATGGTAACCAAAAAAAAGTAAAAAATCGTCATAATTCTTCAATCGTAGGACTTAGAGATTTGATATTTGGTATTTAGGTAAAGATAAAAAAATTAACGATTGACGTTGACAAGTCGGTTACCATGGCAACCAATTAGAAAATTATCACGGTAAAATTAGACTAGCGATTGGTAAATCTTATTATAGGGGCTTTCTAATTATAGGCCACGGTACGGATAGGAGCGTGGCAATAACGTGTGACCGAAGGTCACACAACCCAGGCCCGAAGGGCTTCGCGCGTGCCGCAGGCACAGGCGGCCACGCCGCTTGTTTCAGTACCCTTTTATTATATGTCAACACATACAACTGACAATGACTGACGTCTCGAATGCCGTTTTGACTTTTCTAACCTTGTTTGTTGTCGTTCTGAGGGCGGGTTGCGCCCAAGAATAATAAACTAATGAAAGGATGGTGCCTTTCCATTCCCGCACATGTTCACTTTTTTCGCCCCGTGCCCCGCGGTCCTCTTACCCTCATTGTCGTCGTTGTGACGTAGCTGCACGCGAACGGCCATCATTTTCACCATTGCTTGCATTGCAATTTCCATGTTTTCGTTGTTTTTAGCTTCTTATTTTCGAATTCGAATGTTTTAGAACTATTGATAGTTGTGTTTTGGTGCTTTGAATATTGAGAAACTTAAAATCTATTATAGGTTTGTTCCAACCGACATGAAAACCGTACGAGGGACCGTAATTTCTAGTTGTCAATTTCACTTTTGAAGGCGATAAATCACCTGTCATGTTGACAAACGAATTATACAACTGGAAATTACCGTCCTATGTACGGTTTTCATGGTCAGTTGGAACAGACCTTATATTTTTCCTTTGATCATAAAGAAAATCCCATAAATTGAGGATTAAAGCAGGGACCAGAGTGCCTGTTTTGTATGAATCTTTTTCAGTGTAGTTTTTATTGACGTTATATTAAATAAGGTAGGAACAACTTTAAATTATGTTTAAATGTAACCAAGTCTGGGAAGAATAATAATATTTTATCTAATATTATAGAGAAATTGCCAAACTGAGGGTTTTATTACACAGTGTGTCACTTGGCTATTTAGATTTTAAACCATATTTTTAAAATCGTAGGTATGTTTACGAACATATACTGGAAAGTAATTCTTAATTATAGATTGTTTAAATTCCTTAGATTGTGATCTTGCTTATCAAGTTAGAATATCATAAATATATTATGTCATACAGCAATCACTACACTTACTACTACCCTATGGAAAAGCCAGTGTCGAATCATATATTAAGGATTTTTCATTCATACGCCCTCATGTTATTAGCATTATGAGTTCACTTACTAGTAAATACACACAAGTTATAAAACTAAGGCTTTCTTAATTCAATTTTATTTTCCATAATTTGGAAATAGAATGTCGAACTCTGAATGCCACAAGAAAATTACTATTTTGAATATCAGTAAACATGTACATAGATACAAATATACTTGTTTGTAGAATAAAAGGAATTTTTAACTAATTAATGTTCAACTTTTATCTTTGGATATGATATTTTAGATAGCTACAAATAATATAATATATATGAATCGTTTATTTCGGGAAGGTACTAACTAATATGTTTGTTTATACTATGCTAATATTTAGTGCCTTTCGAGATATTAATATAATCAATGCCTTAATTATATGATAACCTCTTAAGATTTTCTAGAAGCCTCCTAGATGCTTGGTCCCTTACTGGTGATACCCTCATGCTAAATATAGAATGATTTGCAGTCTTACAGTTGTGCATACCAAAAATATTAACTGTTAGCTGTGTTAAACAAAACAAGTCCTGAACTGGAAATTCTCGTAAGTGTACATTTTGCATGTAGGCGAATTGTATTATTGCCAATTCATCACGATTCTTGCACTCATCGTTAGATTTCGTTAGTGACACTTCTTACAACTAGTTCGGCGGTTCCTACTCTTTTAAATGCATCTCCAAGAGAAGGATTTTTTATTTTAAGGTCTAGTTATCCACACTTACAGCAAGTGTCCCCTTGTGGATGACCAAAATGTAAATCAAAGTTCTCATGAAAATATTTTACAAAGTAAGAATATTGAATGTTCGATGACGGATATTTTCCTTTGAGCAAATCAAAAATAAGTTTTCATATTGTTGGAGCAACAGAGAATGAAGCATGATCGAAAAAAATTAACAGAGTGAGTTGGCAAATATACTGTGAAAATAGTTACTTTTTAGATCAAAAAAATGAAATCAAAACAAGATAAATTATCATGGAATTAAATAAAGACTCACCTCTGGGTGATGATCAGGTAACAGTCAGAGATTTGTTAAACCTTGAAGAAGATTTGCTTCCTGTATTGGTTATGCTTTTAAGCATAGTGCAAGAATCGTGATGACTTGGCAGTAATACAATTCGATTACATGCAGAATGTACACTTACCAGAAGTTCCAGTTCAGCACTTGTTTTGTTTAACACTGCTAACAGTTAATATTTTTGGTATACACAACTGTAACACCGACAAAGCATTCGTCTACATTTACCATGAAGATATCGCCAGTAAGGGACCAAGCATCTTGGAAGTTTCTGGAAAAGGAATCTTAAGGGGTTATCACATGATTAAGGCATTGATTATCATATAATTATGGCATTGCTTATATTGTGATATTGGTAGATTTTGTTGCTGTAATGAGTATCCTTTAAAGAAAATGATTGAATATGCTGATTGATGGATCGATTCAAAATTCAAATTCAAAAAGTAAACGAAAAGTAGTAAAAATCAAAATTGCACAAAATGTTAGTTAGTCCCTTTCTCAAATAAACAATTCATATGTGTTCCAGATACCATTATGTTAAGATCAGGATCAAGCTGTACTGTTTTTGGCTGTAACAACACATATTCTATTAATCAAAGTGGTGAAAGAAAAATTATTTTACATGTGTTTCCCAAACCAAAGGATATGGTGTCCCAAAGTGTAAGAAAGGAATGGATTAGCCGCTGTAGTAGACAGGTTAAATTCAACCCAGACACTAGCAGGATTTGTTCAGATCATATTGTGGTTATTTTTTATTCTTGGCTAAAATTTGCACCACATGGAATTTACTTTTAATGGTATATAGGAAATTTTGTACTTTTGACTTTCCGTGTACAAATTCAATGATTTTTGTATGGTGTAAAATTTTTGTACTATTTAATAATAATAAATATAATAATGGTGCATTGCCCATTTTCGCATATTTATGCTTTAAACAGTATATATAAAATATAAAAGTTAACTTAAGATTAAATGTATAATATAGTTAAGCTGCTTTAGACAGTTTATATAAAATATAAAAGTCAATTACTTAAGAGTAAATGTATAATATAGTTAAGAATGTTAAGAGGCTTTAGACAGTTTATAATATAAAAGTTAACTCAAGAGTAAATGTATAATATAGTTAAGATGCTTTAGACACTATGTATAAAATACAATAGATCTTATGATTAAAATTTATGTTGTATATTGAGGACGTAGAATTAACAATACAGTTAATACTGAAATTGTGGAACACATACTGTGCATATGAATATACAATACTGTTGGAGATGAGACTCAGACTCGTGCAGACTATAATAAGCGCCCTGCACTAATAGTTTTTTCACCACTCTTAAATGGATTTATACTAGTAGGTATATTTGACGTTTGTGGGAAGAAGGTTGTATATGGCAATACCGCTGTAATATGTACTTTTCAACAATTTAGTTGAAATGGTAAATATAGGCCAAATAATGAGATATTTACGGAGATTATAGGGATTATTTTCGTTAGTAATCAAATTTCTTTTAATCCTATATTGTGTATCATTTGCAGAATTTTATATAAGTAACAAGATGTGAGGGTCATTATATTGTTACTTTTAAAATACTGTTTACATGAGGTTCTCGGTTGTAGCTTATATAGAAAATACTGCTACAGCACTTCACAACAAAATTTTTTATCTGGAAAAATCCCTGGAAGAAATTGAACAATTAAGGGATGAAACTGTCCGGGAGTTGGAGTCCAAACTGAGCCTGGCAATAGCTAACTCTGAAAAACAAAAATCTTCATAAAGAGGCAAAGAAAACTTACTCAAGATTTTACAGAGGAAGCACAGAAGACTCAAGAACAATTGGCCCTGGAAGTTGACAGCCTAGAGACTGTTAACAGAGAACTTAGAATGAAAATTGCTGAATTTGAACCAAGTTTGAACAAGTCTTCAATTTCAATTTTAGTGGGTTCTCAAACACATACGTTATGCAAAGCCATTTCAACTCTAACAGCATTCCCAGCTTCCAACTCAAAAAGCAAACCGGAACTTGCAAATCTGGGTGTACCAGATACCAACATCTCAGAGGCCTCGAAGTTAAACTCAGAACTGCAATTACAAATACATGACCTTGAGGAACTAAGAAAGAACCTAATGGTCTCTATTGAAACACTTACATCTGACAATGACTGTTATGCTAAGGAGGTCAACCTACTTAAGAGTGAAATTGAACTACTTTTGGATAAGGAAGAACAGAGCACAGAAATGTGTCTCCATGATGAACTTTTAGCGGTTACGTCTGGTCCTATTCGTAGATACGAGGAAAGCGGGGATGAAAGCCATGTCTCAGAGAGAAGTAGATCCAGTATCATTCACTTTAGCAAACAAAGTCGAGGCGATGTAGGATTCGATATGGTCCAAAACCAGAAGAATAGAGCTCTTATTTATGGAGACTCTAGTGCTAGGGGTTTTTATGCTAAGATTGGGAATATTTTGAACTCAACCCATATTGTGTCTGGTGTAATTTATTCTGGTTGTTGATTTCAACATTTGTGTAAGCAAGTATTTCATTCTGTTGTTGGTTTATCGTCCGTTGACAGTTTTATTTTATGTTTAGATTTAGGTATTACAATTCCTACTTTTGCAGGACTTAAGAGCTTGCTATCAATTGGTAGATTTGCAAATGTTATTGTTTACATGAAGTGCGGTAGCAGATCCAGTGACAAGCATAAAGAGCTTAAAATGTTTCGCTTTATATAAGTTCAATTGTGCGAAAATCAAATTTGTCTGTGAGGTTAATTTCGGATGACTTCGGAAAACATGGATTTTGTCACACTACAGACTCAGCATGTCAGCTTATATCTTTTTATGTAAAAATGTCATTTGCTATTGAACACAAGATTCTACTGAGATCTGTAAACTGCACGGGATCGGTGTTTTCTGATACATCAAGTACAGCTGTTGATTCGGTTGATCTCCCAACAAAATTTTTATTCACAGAGCATAGTAAAAATACCACCGTAGCTCTATTAAATATTCAGTCTGTAAGACCCAAAACTGATGAGTTATTTATTTTACTAGAATCACTTAACTTTCCTGGTATTGTAGCTCTTGTTGAGCACTGGCTTGGACCACTTGAACCTTTCCATATGCAAAACTATGTAGTTGTAACTAGGTATAATAGATTCAGCAGTATTCATGGTGGAACACTTATTATGGTGGAAAGATGGTTTCAATATAGATTCAAGGGTGTTTCTATTAATGGCTTTGATTTTTTGTTGCAGGAGAAGGCATTTGAGTTCTGTATTGTGTTTTTTAAAAATATAATTTTTTTTTAGAAAAACTAGAAATTTTGTTGAGCCAATTTCCAATTAATTCAAATTTAGTTTTAACAGGAACCTTTAATATAGATTATTCAAACAAATCAGATCGAAATGTACAATCACTGACTGATTTACTAAATTCATTTAACTTGTGTATGCATGTTAATCAGCCAACAAGATTTTCTGCTTTCTCCTATTCTGTCTTAGATTATATTTGTACCTCTTTTGAAAATGATCAGGTGCAATGCAATACAGTGAATGCTGGACTGTCGGACCATGAGGCAGTTGTAGTGGCATTGCCCCTTTCGTATGATAAAAAAAAGCAAACCTCAAAAAAGGGTGGGACGTATTTTTTCGAAAAAAAACTTTAACACCTTTAAATTAAAAGCTAGTCAGTCTCAATGGGAAAACGCATTGAGCTTGGATGATCCCCTTCAGGAGTTTCATAATATTTTGGTATCTTTATTTAAAAGTTCATTTCCGTTAGCCACTATAAAAAATAATGCAAAAAAACCAGAAGGGCATAAAAATATCCAGTAAGAATATGATAGCACTACATTATATCAGAGAGTATTTTTCTCAAAATATACCTTTTGTAACCTTTTATAGCAATTATCGTAGAGTCTACAGAAAAATCATAAGTTTGCCAAATATAACTATTATCAACGTCGTATATTTGATTCAAAAAATAAATCTAGAGAATCTTGGAAAATTGTCAACGGGTTGATAGGCAAGGGCAAGTCCCACCCTCAGTCCAGCTCTTCACTTCTTAATGCTTGTCAGATGAATAGTTTTTACTGCAATATAGTAAGTAACTTGCCTTTTAATACTTGTGGCGATGGTGTGGATTTTCATGGATATTTGAGTCACTTGTCTGTTCCGGATGTATTCTTTTTTGCCCCAGCTTCAGTCTTGGAAATTCAAGAAGTTTTACAGCAAATTTCAAAAAAAAAATCTTCTGGATATGATGAAATATCGGTCAGGGTGTTGCTGGCTTTGCCAGAGACAGCTTTGAGCGAGGCTTTGAGTGTGTTGGCAGAGGCTCTTTTTCAACAGGAATGTTCCCGTCTTGCTTAAAGAAAGCTTTTATTATCCCTTTATTCAAGGGTGGAGATGCAAATAATCCGCCAAACTTTAGGCCAATATCCATGTTACCTACATTATCAAAGGTAGTGGAGAAACTAGTCAAGAATAGGGTTGTTAAATTTTTAAACTTGCACAACCTTATTAGTGTACAACAATTTGGCTTTCAGGCATCCAAAAGCACTACTGATGTCATTTTTAATTTTTTATAAAAGTTATATCTTGGACTAAACAAAGGTGATTGTGCAGCTGCGGTGTTCTGTGACTTGTCAAAAGCCTTTGACTGTGTCAGCCACAGAATACTGCTAAGGAAGTTGGAAGCTTATGGTTTTAGGGGCTGGTTTGGGAGTGGTTTCGTTCATATTTGATGGGAAGAGTGCAGACTGTGACTTTTCAAGGCCAAAACTCCAATGAAATGGAATCCAACATAGGTGTCCCTCAAGGTTCAGTACTGGGACCTCTCTTATTTCTAATCTATGTGAATGATTTGCCTCATCTTTCAATAAATGACCATTTCACCATCTTTGCTGATGATACCACCATTCTGTGGCATAATAAAGACTCTCAACAACTTGAGGCAAATATCCAGTCTGACTTGTGTGTGGTAAAAAAGTGGTGTGATGCTAATGAGCTTTGCTTCAATATTGCTACAACCAATATCTTAAAATTTAAATGTGTTTTAAATGATGTTTATTTGAGCGATGTTGTGACACCTTCTGACCTTAGTAAATTCCTTGGTCTGTGCATTGATCCTGGGTTAAAATTCGAGAATCATATAAACTTATTATGCAACAAAAATTTCTTCAGGCTGTTATGCTCTTCGGGTGATTGCGAATGCCTTAAATGGCTCAGTGGCCAGAACTTCATACTTTTCATTAATTGAGGCCCATCTCCGATATGGTGTTTGCTTCTGGGGATCATGTTCCCAATATATCTTTAATAAGGTTTTTATTTTACAAAAGCGGGCTATCAGATGCTTATTTAAGGTTAGTTTTCGTGAGTCTTGTCGTTCCTTATTTGTTGAACATAAAATACTTACTTTGTGCTGTATTTTCATTTTGGAAACAGTTTGCCACATTTTTAAAAAGCATAAAAATGAATTAAAGTGTGGAGCAGGATACGGGTTATAACAAGTAAAAAGCTCGATTGTGTATAATGGGGGAAAGATCTATAACCATTTGCCCTTGTCTTTGCGCCAAACGAATACCATTCTTGTATTTAGACGTTCCACCAAGAGATTCTTATTAAGCAAAGGCTACTATACCCTTACTGAATATTATTCTGACAGATTTGACTAATAAAATACTGTATTTGTTTCACTTGTTCCTGTTCCATAAAATGTTTTTTTGTGTTGCTTGTAGGTAATGTTTTGGGTCTATTTATTGTTATATGTTATTGTCTAGGATTATCTACTGAGTTCTATCTGTATCTGTAACTACAAATTTTGTGGCTAACTTTAAAACCTTTATTCGCTTTTATTTGACTCTTTATATGTAGTTTTTTATGTAATTTTATTACACTTAGGTGTTCCTTTTGTATTTTGACCTAAGTAGTTGTATTATTGACAACCTCTTATTCTCTTAAAGCTTTGTTAACAACAATATTTAAGTTTGTTTTGACATTAAAGCAAATTTTAAATTTGAATTGAATTTGAATTTATTCATTATTCCACTCTCACCCCTCCAGAACTGAATTGCGTAGCAGATTTTAGAGTGAAAGTAACCAAAGTATACTTACTATTTGAAGCACTGTGGGTGACGTAACTTGTTGCAATAGACGCATAGAGTAACAAATTGAGTTCAGTTTATGCTTCAATTCAGTGATGTGTGATTTGTACTGAAGTTCATTATCAATAGTGAGTCCAGGGATTTTGATCTCTGCTAGGTTACTCAGAGTGGCTTTAGTATTAAGGTGTATATTTGATGTATGTGTTTCTTGAATAAAATATAATTTGTTGTATCAAGGTTGAATTTTAATTTATTTGCATTTTACCAGTGTGTCAATTCGCTGATTACTTTCTCTGTTTCAGTTTTTAAATTTTCATAGTTCCAGTCACCAATAACCCATGTTGTGCGATCTGCGTAGATTATGATCTTTTTCAGATACATCTTACGTAAGGTCATTCACAAACAAGTTGAACAGCACTGGTCCTAGGATAGAACCCTGTGGTACTCCGTTTATATTATATAATAGCTAACCCTAATATTATCATACAATGAGTGTAGACCGTTAAACTAATGGTGTCAAAAATAGAATTAGTTTTAAGATTTGTACCAGCTTTTTCTAAATCGTACATGTATCCACAGAACAGGAAAGAAGCATGTATCTCATATGGATAAACTTACAGCTTTCTCGCTTGTATTTCACATCTGCGGTCTTAAAAAATATGCTTTAGAAAGTAACATATTTTTATTTTTCGCGCACCGTGTATACTAAATCTGAGTTTTTGAATCATTAAAATTATTTTTTCTTTATGCACTAACTTCCATATAGAATAACATTTTCTGAGAAGCAATTATTCAGCTTTTCCACATTATGCATACCTTTTTGGCCCACAGAGTAGTCATATTTTATTTTATTGTTGGCTATTTTTCTCTCATAAGCTCCTATTATTCATACTCTTAAGGATATTTTTCATACAAGATTTAATAATCCCCCGTCTTCTATTTACTTTTGGCTTATCCAAGTTTGTTAGGATTCAAAAACAAAAAGCTTGTAAAATAGTTATTTGTGTATTTAGAGCGCAAAGTAATGGATTGCCGCTTGAGAAAGAATGTTACTGCGCGACGCGTAGCGGAGCGCAGTAATCTTTCGAAAACGGCAATCTTACTTTGCGCTCGAAAAACACACAGAACTTTTTCTACAGCCGCATTTTTTAAAATTAAATCCACATTTTTCTCTACTTATTCTGAAATTTGCAAATGACTGTCAGTTTTGACATATTATATTCGGGCATATTTAGAACAGGAGTGCCAGCAACAAACTGTACAAACGCACGACTGTCATTTATTTATCTTCGGTTTCCATGACCATTCATAGCACACTCGACGGAAAAAGTGAGATTTTTCTTTTCCATGTTCGCGCTAGAGCGCAAAATAAGGATCCACGGCATTCGTCGATTTTGCGATTTCATTTGAATTTGGCAATTAGTTATTTTGCGCGCGGCTGTAGAAAAAAATATTTTCCATTCTTCATTAATAAAAAAAAACTTTGGTAATTTCATAAGAAATAGTTTAATTTTACTATCCATTTAAAATTTTGAGTCTAAAGCCTTTTTTATAACCTCTAAACAAGAAAAATAGTCTTGCTCGTACGACTTTGCCATATGTACGTTAAGCCTTTCGCGCGTGTCTACGTCACGACAGAGCAGCTGTCAGTGAAAAAAATCGGCAGATCGAACCATCCGGTCTTGTTTAAAGTTTTTGGGTTTCGCCTTCTCGCATAACTGTCGCTTATCCTGAAATATTTGCCATAGAATCAATTGTTATAACAACTTAAACTTTAGTTTAGGATAAGCGATAGACATGCAAGGCAGTGCAGCCCGCCCTGAAGGCTCTCAAATGTCTACTATAAGGCGTTATTCGGTTATTTAGTTTTTGAAAGATTTAGTATTATGAAGCCTGCATTTAGTCATAGATTTAAATGTCTTTGTTGACGAGCAGCAGATTAGAAAGCGAAGTAGAGACGCTATTGACTAGTCTCTCTGTGTACTGTATCAGAAATTTTAGTAGAGAGAGGACCTCATCGATCCATCACTAAACAAACCACCAAAGATAGATGAAGGAATCGCTACCCTGGGTAGAAATCTAAAGCTTTCCAAAAACTAGAGAATATTGTTCGTAATGCCAACGTGGATGCGTTAGATGCAGTCCTTGGCATTGAGCATAATAATTTAAGGACCAATAACCCAAAATGTCACAAGATTTGTTACGTAGCTTGCGATTCAACCAAGCTCAATAGTATGCAGATTGGTTGTCAAGAAAATGTCGAGCCATTCATCAAGTTACCTACCCGGGGAAGTCTCGAAGAGGTGAAATCAGCTAATGACAAGATAGAGTGCATTTTCTGTGGCAAGCACGGGCCAAGAGTCGATCTTGGACTGACTTCCAGCGAAATCAGAAATGCGATAGAAGCCGCTTCAAGCAAAAAACTAGACAGTAAAATTTTAGCCGCACTTCCGGTTGGCAGGATAGGCTCGACGTATGGTACCACAACAGCTGTCGGACAAAGTATGTGCGAGACTTAAAAACTAACTCAAGTCTAGGCAAGAAAGCGAAGCAGTTAGCTAAAGTGACGTTGCACTTGAACAAGTGATCAAGCAAATAAATACTGAAAAGGAATGCAGTGAATATGCACCTGTATTTCTGTTGGTTGATCTTGCTCGCAGTCATGCCGACAAACTACTTAACCAAGTACTTAAGGAGATAGTGAGTAACGGGTTTGTACACTCCAGCCGCTTTAAGGAAATGCTGCTTAATCCTGAGGGCTTCTTACGAGGAGTAGAAAGCCAGACAAGCGATCTCCCCAAACCTTAACCAGCCATCACCGTCAGAGTGCGGCTGGAAGGCCGGCCCGGAAGGATGGAGGCTGCTCATGATAACTAAGCCTACAAGGCAAGAGACTTGTAAAGAAACGCTTGTGTCATGTAAACGTAAAAAAAATGCGCTGGAAAATGCCACTGCGCTAAATCTAAAGTACTTTGCTAGGAGTTTTGTTGTTGCCCATGACCTAAGAACCTTGATTAATGCCAAAAAGTACCAGTCTGATATTTATGACTCAGATTTGTGATGTAATTGATTTAGTATTATTACATTTCCTGATAACGTCTAATACAATGAATAATATTATCCATTAATAACGATATGGAATTAATGCTAAACGCTTTAAATGATGTTAAACTGTCTGTTTGTAATAAATATCGCTTTTCTTAATCTTTTACTTTCTATCCACCTTACAACTGAAGTAACCGAAAGTTCACTATTTTGATATTATTATATTTATGAGCATACCGATTTAGAAACTTGTATGGGTCCATTGCGAACTGATTTATTTATATTTTGTCTGTGGAAATGGAGTCACTTACAAAAATCCCTAGCTTAACACTACAAAATCGATTTCATTAGTTTCTGCGCCTTGAGGATAGGCAATCTGCCATCACGCTGGCACATACTCCAGAGCATCTCCTGTAATATTTATTAGTAATATTCACCCAATAGAAAAGGTCGGGTGTGCTCGTTTAGCGATTTTCTCAAAATTGTCCCTGGCAGGTATGCAACCCGCCATGCCGCTGCTCTCCCGTGGTTGCAACTTGGTTCCACTTCTTAAAAGTGAGATATGGGTATATACTACCACTGTCCAAATCTCAATGCTCTACTCAAAAATGCAAGGTTGGTTTGACTAACCGCCGTACTATGAGAGTAGAATTTGAACTAAACAAAGAGAAAAGATTCTTCAGCGTATTGTTTATTATTACATGAAGACGTTTTCACTTACAACCCACTCAGTAAACTTGTTAAACAACTTTAATTTTCGAGCTGTTCTTGATATTAAATTTAGATATAAATTCCACCCCACCCAGCAGCACTAAATTTATTTAGCATTTGAATAAATATTTCTTAGTTGTAGGTATATAAGCATTTAAGGATAGAGCAGCTCTAAGAAATTAGTTCACGAAGTAATATGTTCAAGAAATTAGACATTTTCAGTAAAAATTTAAAAGAACTGAAAAAACGTATTGAATCATATTCCAATAATAAAAACTTTTTGAATTTTGCCAGTTTAAAAATATGAGATTAGTTTTGGATATTCAAGGGTTTAAAGACGAAAAAGATAAGTTTTTCCCTAAAGAATTGGCTGCCTATGATGGAGTAAAAATTAGTCATTATGTTTTCAAACAACCATTTTCTTTTGAATTCTCTTTTTCTTGAAGCGCATAAGCAAGCTGTCTGGTTAACGGAAAATCACCACTGCATTAATTGGAATATCGGTTATACCCACCGACCTCCATTATGTTGACTGAAGAAGCGCAATTTGTTTATGTTAAAGGAAACAAAAAACCAATTACCTAAGAAAATATTCCAGCAAACCAGTAATTGAATTAGTTGAAAAACCAATTTTAAATGCTTCAGCACCTAAATGTTTTTATTATTCAAAGTCACCATCTATGTGTGCGCTTCCGAATGTATTTTATATGTACACGGTGATCATTTATAATATCCCCCCATCTTAACTTTTTTGTTTTTCGCATTAGACAAAAATGTTAAATACAAAAGTTGAGCAGAATAATGTAAGCTATTTGCAGAATATATTTCTATATATACAAGGTGTTGCAGAAATGAGTGACAGGTTAAAGTTATATCTTTTTAAATGAAATACCCTGTATATTATTAATTTTTTAGAATCTCCTAAAAATCTTGAATATTTTTTCTATAACATGTCCTATACCTAAATGTAATAGTTTTCGACATATTCGCATTTTAACTAAGCGGTTACATTCAGAAATAAATATTCTAGATTCCAGTTCTTAGGTGGCCGTGAATTAGGCAACTACAATACGAGGCCACTATTTAAAATGCGAATATGTCGAAAACTATTACATTTAGGTATAGGACATGTTATAGAAAAAATATTCAGAATTCTTAGGAGATCCCAAAAATTTATCAATATATAGGGCGATTCATTAAAAAATATATAATTTTAACCTGTCACCTATTTCTGCAATACCTTGTATATATATAAATGTATTCTGCAAATAGCTTACATTATTCTGCACAACTTTTGTATTTAACATTTTTGTCTAATGCGAAAAACAAAAAAGTTAAGAGGGGGTGACATTATAAATGATCACCGTGTACATACAATAATTTTTTTATGAATGAATAAAAAATATATTTTATTTAACTTTGTTTTATTATATAGATACATTTTATTTCCTAATACATACATTCTTATAATATACCTAATTGTAATACAAACTTTACTCTGTCTTTGGTTTTTAAGAACTCGCTAAAAACTTGTACACCCTTTTTACAATACTCAGCATGTTGCATATAGTTCTCATACCACAACATATCTTAAGCTTCAGTGTCATTTCTCACAAGTGCATACACCGCGAACAGGCTTGCGACATAAAGTTTTCATACAGTTCCAATAGGTACAAAGTTCTCCATTTCTTGCACAAACGCTTCAAATTGAAATTCTTCCAATTCTTCTTCTGCTAATTTTATTACATCTAATAAGGTTCGATGGTCTATATATTTCTTCAAATTAACCACTTCAACAAAAAATCCTAATCGTTTCAGTTCGACTACAAACTGCAATATATTGAAATTTTCAAAATATTGAGCACATGCAGACACACCTTTTGAATATTATTCTGCAAACTCACAATAAAAGTTAACATATTCTGGTTTGTTATGCATTGCATTATAATAATTATATGAGGCTAATTGGATAGTCTTCTTGTAACTTTTTCACAAACTTATCCATAACTGTTAATGTATAGAACTGACAGCGATTGAATGATCAAAAGTATCAATGTTCCTTATAAACACAAAATTGTCTCTTATTTCAAACATTGACATGATCTGAAGATGATATAAACTTCTTCATCATTATTTAAATCATATAATATATTCAAAAATATCTACAATTGAGTTAGTTTTTTTCACAATTGCTCTTTTTTGATTAGTATATTTTATATTAATGTACTCGCAATGACTTCTACACAGTGGGCAAACATCATTGCTTTTTAACCATTTTGTTAAGCAATCTAAACAAAATTTGTGATTACAAGAATTTGGTGTGCAAATATATTATTTTTCCAAAGGATTGAAGCAAATAGGACATTCTTATTTTAAGTGCCCTTCACTTTTTTTTTAACTAACTGTTCCTGAATGAATTTACTCTCTTGAGTACTCGATTTCTTAATTTGAGTTCTTCCATAGAAAACTAAACTGTAAAATGAAGAGATACATCATACAGAACTGCTGGTTTTGTTAAGTTTATTTAAGAGGGAAGGGGAAAAGTCAGGGTCGGTTGAAAGTCCATATATCGCAAGGTCAACATATACAGGGAGGCATACATTTATTTCATATGCAGAGAGACTCCTTAGTAATTCAAAGAGAGTGAGTCCTCACGGAGGGGTTAATTACCTCCTCCGTGAGGACTCATTCTCTTTCACACACTACTGACTTTGACATTCCCCAATTAGCGGCTGCCGTTCTCACTGCCATCTTCCTTTTTTATATCCAAAACTGCTCATAATAAACAAGAGCGTGTGCTTTAGAATTGGGGTCTGACTATATTGTGTATTCTCGATGTCTAAGTAAGAAATTATTTTAAATATAGGTAGATGTGCGTATTTTTAAATAGGTAACATATATTTAAAATAAGTAAGATTCAGTCATTCACTCCAATCTAGTTAAGGCATAATTTAACAAAAAAAAAATCATAAAAATGTAAAAACTTCATTATATTTAACTTTCAAAATATTGTATTACTTATCGAATACAGTTGTATTTAACCTCTATGTACATTTTCATACTCTAAATAATAGTGTTTTTAGCTAAACCGTAATTTGTTTTTGTAATTGTAATTCTAATTTTTGATCAATCTGTTGCCAACGGCAAACGTATTTTTCTTATTAAAAATAGTATTTAACAATAGCATAAAACAAGATAAAAATCCTTTTTTCTTTTCATTGAAATTGCCTTTTTTCTGATTCAAAGCTATACTTTGTGCTTTTATATAATCTTCCTCATAAATTTTGTTAAATAGGCCCCAGAAGTTTGCCAAGTTTTTGTCACCTTTATCAAACTTTGGTAACTCCAATTTTGAAAAGTTCAAAATTTTCCTTGCGAGTCCAGGATGATTCTCCTTTTTTGGGAGTAGGATAAACTCGACTTTTTCTTTGTAATCCATTATTTTATCATCTATGTCTTATGGCTTTGCGAAATCCTTCAATAGTTCATCTTCTGTTTGCGTTTCCTCTAGAATTAGGCATTCTCTAATTCTATAGCGTTGCGCTTTATCGTCAATAATTCTTTTCCAAATTTTTAGTTTAACTTAATCATTTTCATCTTCGGAACCAGCGTCTAGCTCTCTGAATATATTCGTTATACCAGTCCTAAGGTTTCCCTTTCTAACTGCAAACAGAATTCAGGTTCAGGGATGTCATTAATGTTGTTTTCTGTTAAGCGTGGGAATCCTGTATATAATAATTTTATTGAAAAGCTGTCAATAAGCTGTGACTCACAGATTTTATTTGACCAACTTTAAAAGTAAACAATTATATAACCAAATAACGGATTCCAACACTTTCTTATTAATGTTTCAACTATCGGTGTAGTCGGAAGTACGGACACATTTTCACCGACCGGATGTTGATCCCAGACCATAAATGATCAAAAACTAAGATAGGAAAGTTCAAAAAGTTAAGCCTTTTAGATTCTACCGCTTGTCAAAGTGTGCAAAATGTAATTTTGTATACGTCACTATTTCAGGAACAGTTGAATTTTAGTATATGACATGATACATGAAATTTGTAAGGAATTTTATACAGAACTCAAAAATGAAATAAAAGATAGCTATTCCCATTAAAAAAATAAAGTGAATAATCATAATGTATTTTTTGTTCTATTTACATACAAATATTTAAAAAAAAACCTTAATTAAAAAAAAATTTGCGAGTCTGCTAGTACTCGAGACTGATGTGTAAACATATCCTATAACATCGGTTGTAAAAAAAATTACAACAGCACGTTGTGTTCCCAAGCGGTCACCCATCTAAATACTAAACACGCCCGACGCTGTTTAACTTCAGTGATTGGACCAGACCAGAACTGATATTTTCAACGTGCTATGGCCGTTGCCTATACATTTTAGCTTGTTCATAGAATAAAACACATTCGCATTTATAATATTAGTTAGGATTCTTTAATAATGCTTACTGGCAGCTTCGGAGTGGATTAATTCACTACACAAATTCGACACGAAAATCTAATGCCACCAGGAATAACATCAACATATGGACACAGCTTATTTACCTAGTAATCTTGGGCCGACATCCTTTGATTTGGGAAAGTCATTAACCAACTTTTTCAAATTTTAGAAGAGGGCTAAGAATCAATATTGTTTTAAACGTCTGGGCATATGAATAATACTTTTGACAGTTCGTTTAATTTAAAATAATATGCTCTTTTATCGTCTAAAGTCCGTTTAAAAACGATTTTAAATGACAAAATTGTATAAAAATCCGAAAATTCGAACTTTTTTAGAATGATAGCCGTGGCTTCGGACGAATTTGTAGTGGATTTTGAAGCGAAATTCATTTTAAATTCAATCTTGCATTAAAAATAAGCTGTGCTATAGATCCAAATACACTGCGAATATAATATAATAAAAATAATACTTTTGACGGTCCGTTTAATTTAAAATATGCCTTTTTATCGTCTAAAATCAGTTTAAAACGATTTTAAATGGCAAAAATGTATAATAATACCGCCTAGCGGCTAGAATCGGTTTACACATTCCGTCCGCCATTTCCGTCGCATTTGCCGAGATTTACCCTCATACCGCCGCGCAAGATGTTTACACAATACACATCAATAAAAAAGTGGGTCCAAGAGGTTTCCGAAAAAAAAAAATACACCAAATTGGAACAAGTTCTTGGTGTGGCAATTTCCAAATAAGATAATTTATAATATATTTTCCTCTTTTTTAGGCGATAGTCACCTGTGAAACACGAGATTATGCACACAGCATTGAATTACATGAACTACTTAAATTGAAGTACGAAAACTTTGAATTTGAAAATTTCCCTTGCCGATTACAGTAAGCTCTTCACGCTGGAGGTGTATTATGTCTGAGATGGTAACAACACCCTTGAAGTATTGTAATATTTTCGAAAATAAAGTAACGTTACGATTTTTATATTTTTGGTTTAATTATTTTATCGTATCATCGATCACATTTAAAATGTAACGTCTATATAATGAACTAGAATATGTAAATACATATTTCCACTACAACAAGTAAGGTTTTTATTACATGTCAGACAAACGTTTCAAGCAATTGTTGACCTTCATCAGTGTCTACAACAATTACAAAACCCTTGTCATTTTCCCTAGATAAAATTGTTAGATACTAAATAAAATCATTGAAGAAAAAAATACTTCCAACAAAAATCCTTCGACTTACCGGAAAAGGTTATTCCATTTCCACGAGTAAAATGCAGCACGCTACTTAAACTTTTTGAATTAAGACACTACATTTTAGAGCAACGTCATAAAAAAACGATTTACTGCATAGTGTTGGAAATCATGTCGTTTATATTACATTTTTTGTTTTATTTTGTTTTAGATCCATTCGAAATTCGCACTCCCATTTCTCAATGACCTCATAACCAAAAGCCTTAAGTCTCTCGATTTTCGAAACGGTTGCCTCGTGGCGCAGATCTAGAGTTAACGTAGGATCTTCGTGTAGAGGGTAGTTTCGCCCAGTTTTGGAACATTTGAGGCAGCCGTGATAATAGCAACCGTGGAATTCAAACAACTATCTCGTAGACTGACAAAATCCATTGACCTTGTGCCTGTGTATAATAGCTTCTTGGTCCTTCGCCTTCGCCGCATGCTGACTATTTATGCTTCTTTGGTGTTTCTCCCAAACCAATCACTGGATAGCTAGCTTACTCTGATTATCCCTGTACCGATAACCACCTTTGGGAATTATACCGATTGTGGCTTCTTTTAGGAAACTACGACGAAACACTTTATTACACGCTGAGGCTATCGTACAAGCCTCGGTGAACGGGCACACCTTGGTAGTAGATAGTAGCTCGAAACTTTAAACATGACGCGGGCAAAATCTCAACGTCTGAAACACAATACTCTATAAATTCACGCTCAAAATATATGTA
>MU183364.1:113510-126135 GCA_016904865.1 Pissodes strobi | reverse complement strand
TGTCATTCGCACGGCCCGGGTTCGATTACCGTCGGTGGCAAGACATGTTTTTTTTTTTTTCATTTTATAGTTTTTAATATCGCTCTGCTGAAGTTTTCCCTTCTGTTGTGCGGTTTTAAGCACACACCTTTTTTTGTATAAACTTCTTCAAATAATATAGTTCATTAATATACTACTTTATCGACGAGCTACCCTCAAAATTGGGAAACAAAGTAATTCGTTAAATATTTAGATTTAGGGCAGGTATCTGAAATATTTTTAAAAAAATACAGGATCAGGATAATATATTCCTATTGGGACTAATACAATATACAGCTGGAATTAAACATTCAACATAATAGAAAAAAAAATCATTCAATTAAACAACAATTTTAACACTAAATCAGAATGAATATGTTATAAAAGTTTAGATTAATATCGGCAGCCTAGAATGACATCTTCTGGGGATACTCTAGATTGGTCAAGATATATTGGGCAATTCTGTTCCAATTTAGCAATATCAGCATTTCTTAAACCATTACTAAGGTTCTTTTATAGTGACCTATCTTTAATTGTTTGTTTTAGATAATCACACTGTTCAATATGATTAACATTAAGGCATTCTGCTTTAATCTTTTTAAATTTTCGAAAAAAAAGTTGTTTATTAAAGCTGCTCAGTGTGACCTAACGTTTTCATCTAAGTTTATACAATGCGAATATATAACATATGCAATGGTCCTTATACGCTCCCTTAAAATTTACTGTTCCCCCCGGCTACCACTCCAATGTTCTGCCTGTATATTTACCTTCTCCGTTGGCTGCTGACATCGGAACGCAAACAAATTACGATTCGTCGGTAAAGAGGCATCTTCTCTATTCAACCAAGCCCCAATTAACGTGATTCCTTGAGCAACTTACATGTTTAATCCAATTTCTTATAGGAAGTCTCGAGTGTTTCAACTGTATAGATGCGCGTTTGAAGATTACCCCCCGAGACACCATATTCTTAACCTTACAGAGTTTTTGAAAGTGGTCACGGTACAGTAATGTTGCTAAATCTGTGGCTTCAGAAATAAATTTCCAGAATTGCTGCTCGTATCTAGGGTCTACTCTAAGCCTTACTAATAGCAGACTGGATGACATTAAATATTTCAGCAAGCTGTCCTTTTCCTTAAAAATTCTATATGCACGATTTAATAGTCCTCTATCTACACCCACCTTAAAACTCATTTCACTTCAAAGTTGAAGATGACGTTAACCAGATATCAATAAGCTTTTCATGTTGGAAAAAAGTAGATCCCTTAAATTTTTTAGACCGTGATTTCGTTTGAAAGACCTCTTTGTTTCCTAGATTTTGTTCGGTTGAATTTTTAGATATTAGGGACAATGACAGAATATAGTAAAGTACGATTGCGACCGTTAGTATGCGAGACATAGAACAAAAACATCTCATCGCGGCCGTTAGTTGATAAATAAAACAAAAAAAGAACTCAATTGATTCAATTTAAAGATGTAAAAATATTGTTTACTAGTTCTAATAATTTAATATATGAAAAACATTAAACACCTATTATAATAAGAAAGCCTATTAAAAGTACCTTAAAGAAAAAATGTACAAACTGCGTTTTGGTAGTGTTAATCTTTACGAATTGCAACTAAATCTGTTATAGTTAGTGACGCGTACTATTGCTATTTTGAAAAATCAATTAGCAAGCAAAATTGTCATGCAATTTGCGTGAAAAAGGCAAAACGGTGGAGGAAGAGTTCTTAAATTTATCGAGACGAGATTTATTTCAAGCAAAAAACTTACCGTACCTACAATTTTAAATGAGGACACCCACATTGAGATACGAACCCCCAGACCTTCTGCTACCACTACTATTTCCTTAGGCTCAGTTCAAAAGTCGCATCTTTATCAGATGTAAATAAGTTAAATTTCCTATTTTAAAAATCCTATTTTTATAATCATCTGTTCCCTAATACTAAAAAAACAAATCAATCGATTGGTCAAAATCTGCAGCTAAGCCAGTGTAATAATGTATTACAAATAAATCCACAGACCGATCAACATATGCGGAGAAAATAAAAACTGAAATAAAAACACTAACACAAACCGTCAAATAACAAAGAAGTGTTTTAAAAAATTAAAGAGAGATGTCATCATTGAGGATATTGATGAGACATCAAAATACTACATACTCTTCAAGATGGATGGTGCGATTACTATTATCGAATATATATACGGAAGCAGCACACTAAACAACAGAACGTACGGAAGAAAAATAAAAATATTTAATGTAAAGAAAAAATTCACAGACCTTTACAAAGATGCAACCGGGGGAGACATTGAAAATGCCGAAGCAGAATGCAACGCTTATTAAATTTGAGATCTGAGAAAACTCATATTTGTGTGAAAATATAATAGATGATAGAAGTTTGGGTGAGATCAGATTAGATTACGTAAGTTTAGTTTACCAAAAAAAAAACCAAAAAATGCATATTACTTCAAGTTTCGTTCTTTTTTACAATTTATCACGTTATGTGTGGTTGTAAAAAGCAAAATACCATTTGCATTCGATTCGTCTCACATTCCTCGATCTAACGATATGCAACACGATTAGTCTATCGTGAGAAACTAAAAGTCACCCTCACCCTCCCTTAACACAATCTAATATAAAAAATTACTTTTAGCAGATTACGTAAGTTTAGCTTACCAAAATATACCACATAAATGCATATTACTTCAAGCTTCGTTCATTTTTATAATTTATAACATAGCGGTGGTTGTAAAAACTGCACTGGATTCGTCTCTCAATCCCCGATCTAACGCGGTTAGTTTCACTTAGTATCAACTTTTTTTAGTCATTTGAGACGGCTCCAATATGTTGTAATCAATTTTAATAGATTTGGTTAGTCGTCTAATCAATTTTCGGATAGTTTCACTTAGTCTCAACTTTTTTTACTTATTTGAGCCGGTTCCGATACGTTATAATAAATTTTAATAGATTTGGTTAGTTCTGGTTAGTCGTTCAATCAAATTTCTGATAGTTTCCTTTAGTCTTAACTTATTTTAGTCATTTGAACCGGTTCCGAAACGTTTTAATTAATTTTAAAGGATTTGAATAGTTTGGGTTAATCGTTCGGTTAGTTTCACTTAGTCTCAAATTATTTGTCATTTAAGTCGGTTCCGATACGTTATAATTAATTTTAATAGACTTGTTTAGTTTTGGTTAGTTGTCTAATCAACTTTCGGTACATTTCACTTAGTATCAGCTTATTTTAGTCATTTGAACCGGTTACAATACGTTATAATCAATTTTAATAGATTAGGATATTTTTGGTTAGTCGTCGAATCAACTTTCGGTTAGTTTTACTTAGTCTCAACTTATTTTAGTCATCTGAGTCGGATCCGATATGTTATAATCAATTTTAGTAAATTTAGTTAGTTTTGGTTAGTCGTCTAATCAACTTTCGGTTAGTTTCATTTAGTCTCAACTTATTTTACTGCTTTGAGCCGGTTCCGATACGTTATAAACAATTTTCATAGATTTGGACAGTTCTGGTTAGTCGTCCTGTCGTCCAATCAACTTTCGGTTAGTTTCCCTTAGTCTTAACTTAGTTTAGTCATTTGAACCGGTTCCGACACGTTATAATCAAGTTTAATGGATTTGGTTAGTCGTTCAATTAACTTCCGGTTAGTTTCACTTAGTCTCAAATGTTTTTAGTCATTTGAGTCGGTTTCGATACGTTATAATCAATTTTAATAGATTTGGTTAGTCGTCTAATCAACTTTCGGTTCTTTTCACTTAGTATCAACTTATTTTAGTCATTTGAACTGGTTACGATACGCTATAATTAATTTTAATAGACTAGGTTATTTTTGGTTAGTCGTCGAGTCAACTTTGGGTTAGTTTCACTTAGTCTCAACTTATTTTAGTCATTTGAGTCGGTTCCGATACGTTATAATCAATTTTAATAGATTTGGTTAGTCGTCTAACCAACTTTCGGTTAGTTTCACTTAGTCTCAAATGTTTTTAGTCATTTGAGTCGGTTTCGATACGTCATAATCAATTTTAATAGATTTGGTTAGTCGTCTAATCAACTTTCGGTTCTTTTCACTTAGTATCAACTTATTTTAGTCATTTGAACTGGTTACGATACGCTATAATTAATTTTAATAGACTAGGTTATTTTTGGTTAGTCGTCGAGTCAACTTTGGGTTAGTTTCACTTAGTCTCATCTTATTTTAGTCATTTGAGTCGGTTCCGATATGTTATAATCAATTTTAATAGATTTGGTTAGTCGTCTAACCAACTTTCGGTTAGTTTCACTTAGTCTCAACTTACTTTAGTTATTTGAACCGGTTTCGATACGTAATAACCATTTTTATGTTTTTGGTTAATTTTGGTTAGTCGCCAAAATTCGGTTAATTTGGGTTATTTTTAACTTACTTCAATATTTTTAATCTGTTCCAATACGTTTTAGCTTTGTTTATATGACAATGGTTTTAGCCATTTTGGGTGTTTTCTGTTACTGTTGGCACAAACAATATAGCTACGCAACAGACGGCGCTTCAAATGTGTTTAAAACGAGCCGAATAATGAGGCTGTTGGCTGCCGCAAGCCTCATTCGCTTCTTTCGCCGGCATCTCGTTCACTGGAAACAATATAGATGGCGCTACGAACTGCCTCAATTCGATACGCTGTTGTCATATCCACTGAATTGTAGGTAAATTTGAGTTTAAAATATAACTTCTGTTAATTTATTTTGGATCATACGTTGCATGTGATATTTTACCCAGTTCCTATTATAAAAAGGCTGAAATATTGTACAAACCCCTGGCAATGCAAAAAAGGTGTTTGTAATGAAAAGTGCGAGATTTTGAGAATTTCACGTTAATAGTTATTTATTACAACAAAGAGCTATATTAAGTTTTACACTAGAGTGTTTTTTATTGGTAAAACGTCATAGCAACTGCTCGTTTCCTACTGACAAAACTACTACCTGCCCATTAATTGAGTGGTTTTTTAGCGACAAAACTATGACAGGTCCATCTGAAAGGTGTCGGGTAGGTATAACTCATGATACAATAAACGTAAGGTATGATATCGCGCAGGCGACGATTCGTCTGTGACGTCATTGCGAGCTTTGTTTGGCGCTGCGCGCCGGCCGGCATTTACAACATGAACGAACGTGTGCTTTGCATTTGAGATTCGTATGTTTTAGATTTAAATTTTGTTGGCGTTACTGTTCCTTAGACGATGTTTGTTGTTATTTTTAATTAAAAACCGTTTAATTATGAGGTGTGCTGTGGACGGATGTAAGGTGGATAACCAAGGCAAAAACTTTGATAGGAATATAAGGTGTTTCACTTTTCCCAAAGACAAAATATGTGCAGTAAATGGGTTCACCTGTGTTTTCGTAAGGATAAATTTAATAAAACTTCTGCACGTATTTGCTCAAAACATTTTGAGGAAGATTACTATGTACAGGGTGGCCCGTTTAAGACGGGCCTATACCTTATCTCGAAGACTACGATGGTTGCAAAAAAAATTAAAAACAAAAGTTGTTCCTAGTAAAACGATCTTTACTTTTTTGTATTTTTTAATCTTTACTTTTTTATATACAGGGTGGTCAAAGAAAGTTACACTTTTTTAAATGAAACAACCTATATTTTATTAATTTTTTGGATTCTACTTAAAATTCTAAGCATATTAAATTAGATGTATGATGTTATACCTCTAGAGTTGGTAGTTTCACAGCTATAAACAGTGAAAATCGGTACTGTGGCTTCTTTTCACATTGGTAGCAGGAAGGCCATTAAAGATGGAGTAAAATTAATTCCACATTCCTATCTTAACTTTCCAAGAGCTATCTGATGGTGCAAACTGATGGTACCTACAGAGGTACCAGATTTAGTACCCATGGTACCATCTGCCAATGGTACCTACCGTGGTACCAGATTTGGTACCCATGGTACCACCTGCCAGTGGTACCTACCGATGTACCAGATTCTGTACCCATGGTACCACCTGCTAATTAGTACCGTCAGATAGCTCTTGAAAAGTTAAGATAGGAATGTGAAATTAATTTTACTCCATCTCTAATGGTCTTGCTACCATAAGGATTTGATAAATTTAACAATTTCTAAAAAAAGAAAGATGACTAAAATTATTATTTAAGAAAAAATATTATTATCGATTTCCTTTTTTTTGCTGTCGATTGGCCAATACTCAATAAACGTTTTTTAGATAAAAGTAAAAGTTTATTACGTTTCTCAAAAGATGCTGTTTTTAATACAACTATTTTGATCCATTCATCATAAAAGTTATGTTGAATATATATTTTTTTATTAGTATTTTTATAGTATTAATATGTAATAATTAGTTTTTAATTTCACCCAGGACACAAATTTTCTTAGAAAATAGAGAATATAGGTAAAACATATTGATTATGTGCCTATAAACGTATGCATTTCAATAGAAGCCAATCACGCAATGACGTCAATGCGCGGAGCGAACGAATTTGAGACGGTTAGGTATCATACCTTCCGTTTATTGTATCATGGGTATAACTATTATTGTGAGTTTGACAAACGTCATTAAATAATCATTGTACATTTAATTTTGTTAACAAATAAATAAAGCTTCTGTTTGTTAATACGGTGCATTGTCTAGTTTTTCTCGTGAAATAGTCATGACGAATACCACTCGAGAAAAAATTGTGTAGACAAAATTATTCTCAAGGTTTTATTCAAGTTTGTTGCTTTTCGGCAATTTCGCTCATGACATTTTTGACAAAATCACTCGCCTGACGGCTCGTGATTTTGATACCAAAAAGATCTTTCGCGAAATTGTCAGGCAACAAACTTTCATACCTTTCGAAAATTTTGCCGACAAAATTTTTTCTCTTGTGCAGTGATGTGAACTGGTAAATTACCGATAAATTACCGTGGTAATTTACTGTAATTTACCGTAAATTACCAAAAATTAATTACCGTAATTTACTGATAATTTACATAGAAAATTACTGGTTCTCGTGTTAAATAATTAATGTTATTTACCGTAATTTACCGTTATTTACTGTATTTTGTTGTAATGTATAGGGTGAGCCCCTATAATGTCCCCCTCTTTAACTTTTTTATTTTAAGTGTCCCGAAAAAACTAAAAGTATAGTTATGTAGGTACTTTTTTCTACGAATGACCGCAAAGAATCTACTTTGCGCACACTTTTGCATATGCAAAGTAGCACTTTCCTGCACACTGTGCGGGAAAAAATTACACTTATAAATCACACTTGATAAAAGTTCAGATAAGCTTTAAGTTGGGGTAAACTACTTTGCGTACGTGTTAGGAACAATGTTTTTCTACGAGTGAAATAACTATACATTTTTTTCTTAATTTTTATTGGCTCAAAAACATTAACTTATAATTACCTATTTATTATTATTAACAACATTAATATTCATTAACATTAATATTCAATGTGCAGTTGGTCGCATTTTAAAAATTTATTGCAGATCATGAAGGTAAAAATGTCGTACTAGATGTCATTTCCTGGTTTGTCAGTACTGTCGCGTTGCAAAAGGAAGACATGTTGTTAATAATAACAAATAGGTAGAAAAAATATTGTTCCTAACACGTGCGCAAAGTAATTTCCCGCGCTTAAAGCTTATCCGAACTCCGCTTCGTGTCATTCGTCTAACTTCTTTCGCGTGCGGGAAAACATAACTTTGCGCACTGATTACGAAAGCTACTATTTTTCTGCCTGTTCTGTTGGTACCTCTGTAGGTACCATCAGTTAGCTCTTGGAAAGTTAAGATAGGAATGTGAAATTTATTTGACTCCATTTTTAATGGCATTCTTGCTACCAAGGTGAAAATTAGCCAAAGTATCGATTGTCAACCGTTTATAGCTGTGAAACTACTGACTCTAGAGGTATAACATGATACATAAATTATGCTTAGAATTTTACGAGGAGTCGAAAAATAAATTCATATATAGGGTGATCCATTGAAAAAATTAACTTTTTGTTTTTCCCTGTATACTGATCATTTTTCCATTTTTTACACGCAGAAAAAAAGTATTTTTCAATACCTACATAACCATACTTTTAATTTTTTTGAGACACAAAAAATAAAAAAGTTAAAAGGGGGCGACGTTATAAGGGATCACCCTGTACCATGTTTGTCAGCAATATGAACAATATGCGTTCGGGGATTTACTGCCGACTGCAGGTTATTAGCCGAACCGGGGATTTACTGTCGGCTGTCATTCATTGTCATTCATTTTGTTCTGTGTTGCTTTCGTTTTAAAATTAAATAATATTTAAGGAAAAAACAATGTTTTATTCACAAAGAAATGAAACAACTCTTTGTCCTGCACCGATACTTACACACACCGTAATTTCATTCCCAAGTGGTAATTATATGATTATGACAAGTTATTTTTTTATACATGTACAGGGTAATTTTTTATATTTTCCCACCCCCCTTAACTTTTTTGTGCCACTGTGTAGAAAAAAGATGTAAATATAAAAGTTGTAGTGCTGGAGAAGTAGTTCTCAGAAAACATATTTTTGTCTATACAGGGTGTTGCAAAAAGTGCGAAAAACAAAAAATATATTTTTTTAAATGGTACACCCTGTATATTTATCGTCAGGACGAAAGATCTTTATTCTCCGATTACAAAAATATATAATTTGTCTACATTTGCTTAAGCCATTTCCGAGCTATTTGCCTTTAAAAGTTGACAAAGCATGAATTCAAACCAATCGAAGTAGCCTTGCTCGCCATTAAGAGAAACATGAAATGTGTCAAAATAGCCGTGAATGATAGTGACAAAAACAGCTATTATGTCAAATTATTGGCTCTATTTTTTCTGAAGGTTCCCTAACTGGCGAGAGATATATTACAATTTTTAAATCAGGAAACAGAGGTTCAATATGCTCAAATAATAGGCGGGGAACCGTCCACTGGCCACCGAACAGCCCAGATCTAACGTCTTTAGATGCGTTTTTGTGGGGATATTTAAAAACAAAGTTTATGCTCAGAGAAGTGCCATTATTGAAGAGTTAAGGGTGAGAATTTTATACTATATAAACGACCTTAACCAGAACAGTCCGATTTTTATTACCCATGCAACAAATAAATTAGAAAGCGACTTCCGAGATTGTATCAATAGTGGGCATATTCAACAATAATTGAAATACTGATGTTTTTTATTATCAAACATGTTAAGATACGAATTTGTATATAATAATAAAAAATCATTAAAACAATGATTTATTTTATTTAAATCAACTTTTAAAGTTAAATAGCTCAGAAATGGCTTAAGCAAATGTAGACAAATTATATATTTTTGTGATCGGAGAACAAAGATCTTTCGTCCTGAGGAGAAATGTACAGGGTGTTCCATTTAAAAAATATATTTTTTTTGCTTTTCACACTTTTTGCAACACCCTGTATAGACAAAAAAATGTTTTCTGAGAACTACTTCTCAAGCACTGCAACTTTTCTATTTACATATTTTTTCTACACAGTGGCACAAAAAAGTTAAAAGGGGTGGGAAAATATAAAAAATGACCCTGTACATGCTTCTTTGGAAAAAAAGCAATTTTTATTTGTAAACTAGTTGGACGTTTCCAAACGACAGTAACATACACAATTTACATTAATTTGCGAATGGAAATCGCAATTAGTTTACTTGCAGTTTACGGTAATTTACTGTTATTTACCAAAAATATATTACGGTTATTTACCACAGTAATTTACGACACAAATTTATTACCACGGTAATTAATTTTGGTAATTAACACTCGTAAATTACCAGCGTAAATAACCAAAAATATAAATTACGGTAAATTTACATCACTGCTCTTGTGATATTATAAATGACTATTTCACTAAAGTGTTTAAAACGTCATAGCAACTGCTCGTTTCCTACTGACAAAACTACTGCCTGCCCGTTAATTGAGTGTTTTTTTAGCGACAAAACTATGACAGGTCCATCAGAAAGGTGTCTGGTATAACTATTATTATGAGTTTGACAAACGTTATTAAATAATAATTATTGTACATTTAATTTTGTTAACAAATAAATAAAGCTTCTGTTTGTTAATACGGTGCATTGTCTAGTTTTTCTCGTGAAATAGTCACCACGAATACCACTCGAGAAAAAATTGTGTAGACAAAATTATTCTCAAGGTTTTATTCAAGTTTGTTGCTTTTCGGCAATTTCGCTCATAACATTTTTGACAAAATATCATCCGCGAAATTGCCAAGCCACAAACTTTCATAGCTTTCGAAAATTTTGCCGACAAAATTTTTTCTCTTCTGATATTATATATGAAAATTTCTTATATTCTTATTACAAAATAACGTGTAGGTAATAGGTATGAGCCGATATAGTAAAGTCTACCTATATAGCAACAGGCATGATACAAAGAATCTTAGTATCATGAGCAACAGGTGCATCTGCATAGCTCGGCTGGCGGCGAAATTCATGCAGTTCGCGCTGGTCTATGGCTCGCGTATTGTCGTGCGGACTCGTGCATTCGTGGCGGGCTGGCTAGGTAGACAGGTCCGTACCGACCCAACAAAAGGAGTGGAACCCCGTGCATGTTTTGTTAGGTTGTTGAAAATTGCACTTCGAGAGTTTTCGGTTGCCCTGAATTTGACCAAAATAACGAAAAAATCTAGAATCAACCCTTGAAGAGGTGAGGGGATGAAAAAACCTCTACAGGAGGAATAATTGGAAATTATGCTCGGAAGGAGGAGGGTTTGGGTGCGCTATATCTGAATAAAATAATGAAAAAAACATTGAGCGAGTCTGCTAGTACTCGAGACTGATGTGTAAACATATCCTATAACGACATCGGTTGTAAAAAAATGACAACAGCACGTTGTATTCCCAGGCGATCACCCATCCAACTACTAACCACGCCCGACTTTACTTAACCTGTACATTTTAGCTTGTTCATAGAATAAAAACAAACACAATCGCATTTATAATAGGTTTGTTTTAGCAGCGATTTCAAACGGTACAAAGCCATCCGGAGTTTGCGCATAGCGATATAAGTGTCGGTTATATTGCTATGCGCAAACTCCGGATGGCTTGTACGGCTTGAAATCGCTGCTGGAATAAACCTAATATTAGTTAGGATTCTTTAATAATACTTACTGGCAGCTTCGGAGTGGATTAATTCACTGCACAAAATCGACACGAAAATCTAATGCCACCAGAAATAACATCAACATATGGACGCAGCTTATTTCATATTTACGTAGTCATCTTGGGCCGACATTCTTTGATTTGGGAAAGTCAATAACCAAATTTTGCAAATTTTATAAGAGGGCCATGATTCAATATTGTTTTAAACGTCTGGGCATCTGAATAATACTTTTGACAGTTCGTTTAATTTAAAATAATAATATACTCTTTTATCGTCTAAAATTCGTTTAAAAACGATTTTAAATAGCATAATTGTATAAAAATTCGAAAATTCGGACTTTGTTAGGCTTCGGATTCATTTAAAATTCAACCGTCCATTAAAAATAAGCTGTGCTATGGATCCAAATACACTGCGACTATAATAATTAAAAATAATACTTTTTACGGTTCGTTTAACTTAAAATATGCTTTTTTTATCGTCTAAAATGCATTTAAAACGATTTTAAATGACAAAATTGTATATAATACCGCCCTAGCGACTAGAATCGGTTTGCGCATTTTCGTCCCATTACCGAGATTTACCCTCATATCGCCGCGTAAGATGTTTACATCAAAAATTAGATATACCCCTAAAAAGTTGAGTAGATGGAAACAACCATTTTTTAAATACCTACAGAAAATGGTTGAAAATTGCACTCCGGGATCAACATTTGACGAGTTGCGGAGATGAAAACACTTCATTTTGAATCTATACAGGAAATAATTTAAAAATGAGGTTCGAGTGTTTTTGAGTGCATTGGATCTGAATAAAATAATGAAAAAGTCGCAAATTAACCCCAGAAGCATTAGGAAGATAGAAACATTTCCCTTTTAATTTACAGGAAATCCTTGAAAATATCACCGCGAGGATTTTCTAGTGGGCTAATTCTGAATTAAGTTAAAAACAACAGGATCAACACCTGTAAAGATTTAAGGGGATGAAAACGATCTGTTTTGAATCCACATGAAATAATCGAAGATTGCAATTCGGAAGTTTTGTCGTGATGTGGTAATGAAGAAAATCTGGGTACACCTTTAAAGAAAAAGAATGATAAAAACACCCTACCTCGAATCTCCCCCGGAATTAATTGCAAATTGCCCTACGGGAGTTATCGGTTGCGCTATATAAGGATTTTTTAAATTACTGAACGGAACATGAATATTTGTGAGCGAGGGTAAATATGAAATAATAGCCTATTTAATAAAATACACACAGTATGTCCATAGATTGACTCAGAAAGAAGAAGAACTGTTTTATTTGCGCATTTTCGAAGAAAAGATTCCCCTTTACTTGTCCTAAAACGTTAAAAAATTATTAGTTTTCAGTAAAAAATATACTGGACACGCAAAAAATGTAAAACATATTTTACATAACCTTACAAATAAAAATTTTTTCCCTCTGAAGTTACATTTATTCTTGAGGTTTTTGTACTTTT
>MU183364.1:75480-102244 GCA_016904865.1 Pissodes strobi | reverse complement strand
ATATATATATATATATATATATATATATTTATATATGGTATCAAATGGCATCCGCCTATGCTAAATATTAGGTTCAATTGGCTTCCGGAAGTCAACTGGCATCCGGTATATGGATGCCAACTGACCACCTCCCATGACTTACTCAAAATGTCCATAGATGTCGTGTCTCTTTAATAACACTAAATTTGGGGTGGAAGTCAAGTGACCCCCCCTATATTTTTATTTGAATAATTTAGTTCAGCTCGTTGCTATGATGTGGCGTTGTCGTCGACCGAATAATATACATTTTTAAATAACTTTGTATCAATATGCGGCCTTAGATGACATCTACTTCTGTATCATCAACTGACAACACTGTTGGATTCCAAGAAACCGGAGAGAGTAATTTTAATCAGTGAATACGAATTTAAGCCGTTTGTTTATTCGTGGATTCGTGCATCGTTATGGGTACACTTTGGGGCCCCACATTTCTCTTAAAATTTCAACAGTTTAAAAATTCCGTGGTATAACTTCGTCATCGGCACCATTAGTGTAATCATACAAAAAATTGGGTGCGTGCCACTTCGGGATTTTTTTTTGGCATTTTGTTATAGTAGTTGATAATGTACCTATTATGATCTCCAAACGCTTTTAGCAGTTTTCTAAATAAGTGCCTTTGGGCAGCTGGTAAACTAGTATACAAAAAATGTATTGAATTCTTGGTAGCTAAAAAAGGCTTCCAGATTCTGAAAACTTGTTTTTTATATTTTTTTATGACTTACTGGCTTCTTTTGTCAGAAAACGCCAAACAAGGATGGAAAAATAAACTGTGCGTCAGAATTATAGGGACAACTAATTTTTTGGGTTAAATTCAACTTTTTTTTAATTATTTCTTTAATTTGGTTTTTAGCACTTGAACTGTTTTATCTAGATTCTGCAACTAATAATTTTTTTTAATTAGTTTATTGTTTTCTATATTATATGGGGTGTTAAACTACGTAAGGAAAAATTGCTTATAATTTTTATAGTAAGGAAAAATTGCTTATAATTTTTATAGGTGGAAATTTGGGACATTTTTTTTGTACTGTGGTAGAGTGTATAAGTAAGACCATATCAATTTCTCCAGAAGTTTTCGTCAGATTTTTTTTAAAGGTCCCTTATCACTAGACACAATACTACACACAAATTATGGCAAAATCTGGGTCTTGAAATGTTTAAAGTGCTGTAGTCTAAAAACGTATTGACAGATATAAACAGGCTTTTAATTTTTGAAAATTCTAATAACAAGTGTTTTTTCTGGTTGGTCATTTTTTTCATTAATTTCTTTTTTAGCAGTATACAGAGGTAAACACAAAAATGAGTGTTTAATTTCTTGATATTTGAAAAACTTTCTATTTAAGGGTGTGTAAAATGGGCGCTATTGTTTTATGTAAATTATTGGTGGGTGAATTTACATTTTAGGTTGATATCTCGGAACCATTTTTTTTATGGCAGTGGCACACACTAAAGGGAGATCCTATGGCGCTCGACGAGCGGTGTGTGTGCGAAGATGTTGATTGACACGGTTCTTGAATAGTTGTAGGTTGTAATTAGTGGGAAACAGATGTCCTGGAAGTGAGTTCCACAGTGATGCAGTGCGCCAGACAAAGGATTTCTTGTAAAGCGATGTTCTAGGTGTTTCTAGTTGTACGACGAACTGGTGCGCTCCTGCCGTCTGTCGTGACTGTCTGACAGGAGTTGCCAGGGGCGAGATGATGCGGGCCAAATCCCGGGAACCTGTCGTGAAAGTATCTGTAAAACAGAGACATCTCGGCCACATGTCTGCGGTGTTCCAGACTATCCAGATTCCGGGTCAACTCCGGGTCGCCGACGAGACGCACAGCTCTCTTCTGAATGGAATCCAGCAGCTTTAGGGTGTGCTTTGGTGCGGCACCCCAGAGATGTGAGCAATATTCTAAGCACGGTCTTATTTGCGCTTTGTACAGCAAGAGCAACTGCTGCATGGTATAGAGTTTTTTGTTGCGAAATAGCGCACCAAGCTTCTGGGAGGCTGATTTTGCGATGTTAGCAACATGGTTATGCCATGACATATTGCTGTTGACCGAGACACCCAGCGGTCCGATTGACGAGGATGAAGGAATGGTCGATCCTGCCATAATGATGTCAGGGCCCGCTGTATTGGTAAACGTGGCTGCTTGGGTCTTTGCTGCATTGAACTGGACCAAATTTCGGTCGCCCCAAGTTTGAACTTCCTCCAGGTCTTGATTAATTGCTGTAATCTGCTCCTATCTGCGTTGATGAGTCTCAGTCGCTGGTAAGGGTATTTCTGATCTAAAGTGGGAGACAAGGGTACTGTCATCTGCAAAACTGTAAACAGGATTATTCGTTCCGGTCAGCAGGTCATTAATATAGATGAGGAACAGAGTCGGTGAAAGTATTGCGCCCTGAGGCACGCCCGCGTCGATGGTGAATGTGTCAGATCTGTCCCTTAACTGCAACGTGCAGAGATCGGTTCTTAAGGAAACTGGCAAGCCAGCTGCAGAGAGGGGCTGGCAGTCCGAAGGACAGCAGTTTGTTGAGCAGTCCGAATGCCTTTGAAATATCCAACGCAATCCTTCGAGACTCTCCGTAATTCTCAATTGCCCTACTCCATATATGAGTGACATAGGCCAATATATCTCCTGTCGATCTCTCTTTGCGAAAGCCGTATTGATTATCGCTGAATATTTTGTTGTTCTCGAGGTACTTGCGTAGTTGCTGATTGAATACACGTTCCATGACTTTGGAGATTATTGGAAGCAAGGCAATTGGGCGATAGTTGGAGGGCGTGGTTTTCTTGCCTTTTTTTTTGGAACAGGTTGCACTCGAGCGACTTTCCAAGAAGATGGGTAAATCCCTTTTCCGTAAGACAGAGAAGAAAGTCTGGAAAAACGGGTGTTAGTTCGTTGGCGCAGTTCTTTAACACGATGGCAGGTATTCCGTCCGGTCCTGATGCCTTTTGCGTATCAAGTTCTTTAAGGATTTTACGAATATCACGGTGATGAAACTTGACTTCTGCCATGGTAGTGTTGATGTTCGATATGGTGGGGAGAGTCTTGCGTTGGGGGACGTCTAAGGTAGAGTGCGATGAAAACATTTTGGCAAGCATGTTTGCTTTTTCCTTGGCTGTAGTCGCCGTGATGCCACGTTCGTCTGTCAAAGGTGGGAGAGACGATTTTGTAAAGTTGAACGGTATGCAACTCGACTAGTTTTTACAAAAAAAAAATGATTCGATCCGTCTCTTAATCCCCGATCTCGCGTAGTATCAACTTATTTAAGTCATTTGAACCGGTTCCGATACGTTATAATCAATTGCAATGGATTGGGTGAGTTTTGGTTAGTCGTTCAATCAACTTTCGGTTAGTTTTACTTATTTTATTCATTTGAGCCGGTTCCGAAACGTTATAATCAATTTTAATAGATTTGGTTAGTTTGGGTTAGTCGTCCAATCACTTTCTGTTAGTTTCGCTTAGTCTCAACTTATTTTACTTGTTTGAGCCGGTTCCGATACGTTATAATCAATTTTTCATAAACCGTCTCGTGACGCTCAAGAAAAATTTCCGTGTCGTGACGCGACCTTGAAAAATCACTCGCATTAAACCACAGAGGTATTCATTTGAACCGGCTCCGACACGTTATAATACAATTTTATGCTTTTGATTAGTTTTGGTTAGCCGCGAAAATTCGGTTTGTTTTGTTTAGTTTCAACTTACTATAATTTGTGTAACCTATTTTAGCACGTTTTGGTGCTTTTGGTTACTTTTAGTTAGTTTTGTTTGGTCACTCAATCAACTGTCGGTTAGTTTTAGTTAGTTTTAATTTATTTCAGTCGTTTGAACCCAAGGACATCTCTTTTTTTATATGTCTTTGTTTGAACCGGTTCCGATACGTTTAACCAATTTTAATGTTTTCGGTTAGTCGCTAATATTCAGCTAATTTGGTTTATTTTTAAATTACTTTAGTATTTTTAATCTGTTCCGATACGTTTTAGTGCTTTTTGTTACTTTTGGTTAGTCGTTCAATCAACTTTCGGTTAATATCAATTAGCTTATTTTAGTCATTTGAACCGGTGCCGATGCCGGTACGTTATAACCAATTTTTACGATTTTGGTTAATTTTGGTTAGTCGGCAAAATTCGGTTAATTTGGGTTAGTTTTAACTTACTTTAATGTCTTAAACTATTCCGATACGCTGTAGCCCTTTTTAGTGCTTTTGGCTAGTTTTGGTTAGTCGCTCAATAAACTTTCAGTTAATTTCAGTTAGTTTTAATTTATTTTAGTCACTTGAACCGACTCCGATACGTTACAATCAAATTTAATGTTTTCGGTTAGTTTTGGTTAGTCGCCAAAATTCGGTTCATTTAAGTTAATTTTAACTTACTTTAATATTTTTAATTTGCCCGATACGGTTTAGCCCTTTTTGGTGCTTTTGGTTAGTTGTTCAATCAACTTTCGGTTAGTTTCAGTTAGTTCCAATTTATTTTAGTAATTTGAACCGGATCCGATACGTTATAACCAATTTTAATGTATTTGGTTAGTTTTGGTTAGCTGCAAAAGATCGGTTAATTTGAGTTAGTTTTAACTTACTTTAATTTTTTTAATCTGTTCCGATACATTTTAGTTCTTTTTGGTGCTTTTGATTACTTTTGGTTAGTTTGGGTTAGTAGTTCATCACGCATATGACATCATGTCTGGGAAATGTAGCATGCACTTTGTCGCAATATGATGCCCCATAACAGGAAAACAGAAACATTTTCAATGTTAAAAGTACTAAGGCAGACGTAGCGCGATGAGAGAAATTCTCACAAATGTAGCCAATCACTTGAAAAATGCACTCTGTTAATTGGCCATGTTAAAGAGGACGCCAAATAAGTCAGCTAGAGTGGAGGACAGCTCCGCTCGTAAAGCCATCTCCGAAAATTGACGATTTCGCAGAAAATGTGAGAGAAATACTCGTAGCGTGAGTAATGAAGTATTAAGACCTTTAAGAAGCTATAAATTTAGTTTACTAGCTTAATATGTCCTTTTTTATATTTAAATTCCCACAATATTTGTCAGGTACTTTGAACCTTCTGCTTTATATATGTTTTAATAGATAAATCAAGTTACAAACTGTCAAATAAATTATTTTAATTGGTATTACCTTTATTTATAATGTTTTTGAATTTAGTATACGTTACTATTTTGTGTAATTTTATTACATAGTTTCATTCATTTGAATCACGTATTAAAAATTACCTTATTCGCTCTTTGAAATATCGTGTATCAAATAATAACCGAGGAAATAATTTTGCATCAGCTAATACTTTTTGAATCTCCCCTCACAGACTGCTCGTTGCTGCAGGTAGAGTAAAAACTAATTTTTTACCGTGCTGCGGCTTTTGCGTTTGATCCAAAAACATGAAACGATTTTTGCTGAGTGAATCTACTCGATATTATTTGTACTCTGGTAGTACAGTGAAAGCTTATTATCTGATGTTAATATTTCATGACCACTTATTCATTTGTAGTTATGATATTGGGATGCCCTATATCTTATAGCATACCTTAGATACTTGCAAATGATAATTTGACATTGTAATATATATTTTGTTACTGTAGTAAAAAAATGTGGCATCTCCTTTTTACTTTAAAATAAAATAAAAAATATCAGAAATATTAAACATTAGCATTAGGTATATTAAGAAAAATTTCTATTACACAAACATACAACAGACAGACAAATAACATACACAAATGATTTGACTTTCAGAAGTCTATATTTCATATTTTTAAATGGCATTTACAAAAAAAAAATGATTATTTCAATTCAAACTTTATTACCCAGTAGCTAATTAATATGAGAAGATCAAACCTTCTTCATAAAATAAAAAAGAATGAGATATAAAATTGCTAGTGTATAACTAAAGTCATATGATTACAATAATACAATAGACATTACTTATGATAACTGCTAGGGACTACTCTAACACTTAAATTATAACCAAAGTTATATACTGTTATATACTATTAACACCACCCAAATCAGAACCTCTTATTGAATACACCTCTTCTATCATCATTAAATGGTTTATTAGGGGGATTAGAGGTCCTCGCCTGCATAAGTGGGAGAATACCACTCTGACTAAATAGAGGAGGGTAAGGAGAGTCGTTTTTAAGTGGAACAGATAGAGGGTTAAAATGAAAAAGTGGGGGGGGAGGCGGGCTTGGAACTTGACGGCCTCTTGGCATATCCTGGGCATTCAAATTTCTATTAGCACGTAGATGATCAAAATTAGCAGAAGATAATTTAGTCAGATCAGATATCATAGACTGTTTTCCAAGTAATTGCGCGGGGGTAAGAGATGCGAGAGACTGAGTTCTGGGTATCATGGAATAAAAGTCTGCTTCAGTTACTTGAGTACTGACTGAGAATGTTACCATAGGGGTGCCTGCTTGAACACCACAATTGGCATAAAGTATACCCTTACGGCGCAGACATTCCTTGCATGACGATAACTCTTTATCTGTTTGTGTACTCAATGAATTAGTAAATACTTTAATTGAAGCAGGCACTTCAAAATATTGCTTTGATGTTAACATAAGTGGTGATGTATCCTTTTGAGATACTTCTTTGGGTGGTATAATATTTACATTTTCTTGATTTTTTGATGGGGCAAGTCTCTTCTCAATTCCAATTCTATAGAGCAATGTTTCACAGCACTTTGTGAATTCCATTTCATTTGAATTCTTCACACCAGGTGTTGTAAATGGCAACTGTACAATGGGTTTCCTCAACAGGGGTGATACAGTCATGTCCTTTGAACACTGATAAGAATCCGTTTTATGCACTACCAATGGTCCAGTGAACCTTCTTTCATTCAGTACCTTGATTGCATCCTGGCATCGCTGAATCACTGGAAGCCATGTCACACATCAATATTGCAAGTATATAATTTCACATTTAATTTTTGTTGTCACACTTTAGAAACATATCAATTGCTTAGAAAACAAAAAATAACAAAATAAACGAGGGCGATATAATAGGGCAAAAACAGCTGAACCAAGAAAAAGAGAACAGTAATAATATCTAAATAAGATTTTACAAAAAGGGAGCATTAAAAAAAGGTCAATACAAATACACTTACCCTTAATTTTTTCCTGTAACTTCGTTGAGGATGCATTATTCACTGTACAAAAAGATAGATAGTTTAGAAATATCGAGCATATTATAACTATTAAGCAATACTTTAAAGATGATTTTATGAATCATATAAATACTATGTATATATATGGCCAATCAAAATATTAAGATTAATGTCTCAAGTTAATAAATTTCAAGTATCTAATGATTAATATATAAGATATAATATGGTAATCCATCATAAAATTAACAGTTTAAATTCAGACTAAAACTATTTTAGTCAAAATACAATATTATTTGAAACATGCACAAAAAAATGTTTGCAACCACAGCAAAACATTTATAAGTGTCATGGTTTAAAATCTAAACATAAATAAAATTATTAGGTATTTGAATTATACCTAATGCAATAAAAATCAAAAAAAATCAAGGTAAAAAAAAATTGTGGAATGACAAATGAAACAAGAGCATATTAAATAAATATATCACACCTTGTGGTTTGGCAGTAATTGCCAAAAAATCACTAAGCTTTATCCTCTTGTCTCCAAACAGCTAAAATAAGAAAATTATTTAAATTATTGTACCTACAAGAAAAATAAAATTGAGTATTACTTTAGAAACATCCCTGTCTGAGCTGAGGTCAGCTTGAAATCTCGGAATACCATTGGCTTGTGTACCCCGTCCAGCAGTAGAGTTCATCAAAGAGGATTTTTCATTTTCAAACTGGTTGTGTTGAGATGTTGGCAATGGTGCTGTATTTCCAATAAAGAAGCTCTCATCATATGGATCATATTTCTGTGCAGTTGGTTGAACTGGTGGGGGTTGAGGTACAGGTGCTGGTGTAAAGAAAGTAACTGGTGGACGATGTATTACAGGTGGATGCTGTCTTACAGGTGGATGCTGTATTAAAGGTGGATGCTGTATTACAGGTGGATGCTGTATTACAGGTGGATGCTGTATTACAGGTGGAACAGGTGCAACAACTTGTGGAGCTATATTAGGCACTAAATAATTAACTGGGGGGGCATTAAGAGGTATATTTGAATATGAAGGATGTGTTTCATTTAATTTGGCAACTAGTTCCTCCAGAAAAGATACCTTTTCTTCTTTCCGTGTTTTTTTTGGAGTCCTTGAACGAGTTCTTCGTCTCTGCCCTTTATTAAGAGGGCTATAACTATGGTCCCTTCTCCTACGGTAACTGGCTGAATGATCTCTGCTTCTTGACCTTCTGTAAATGGGACTCCTTCTATTTGTGAGACTTCTACTTCTAGATCTTCTCCGGAATGATGGGCTTCTGCGAAGACTCCTGCTTCTTCTTTTTGGACTCCTGGCATTTCTCCTTGTAGGACTAAGACGACCTTGAAGTAACTCAGCGCTCCTTCTTAGCAGTGGGCTACGGCGGATAGGACTCCGACGCTTGATGGGACTCCTTCTAAGAGGGCTTCGACGTAATAAGGGGCTGCGCCCTAAAACAGGACTTCTTTTTTGAAGTGACCTTTTTCTGCTCCTGGGCTCTTGAGATTTTTCAACAGAACTTACTGCTGTGTTTCTGGGTGGTGGTGTATGTGGTGGCGTACGTGACCTGCGCTTCTTGGCAAGAGTAGGAGATTTCCGTATAGGAGGTGAACGCTTTTTTACTGAAGTTTTAAGATTATCTAAACTTTTGCTTTTAGTTTTTCGGGGACGTATTTTTTCTCTTAAATCAATTACCTCTTCCGTTGGTTCAGTTCTTTCAATACGACGTACTTCCTCAATATCTACTTCCAGTTCCATTCCAGGGGGTACCAAACCAGTCTGCACGATGTCAGTAATCAAGCGTTTTTCTTTATCTTTTGCACTTTTTATTTTGTCTCGCTGAATAGCCTGTCTTGTTTTTTCAGGATCTCTTCTAATGTCAAAGTTGTCTGCATCCACTCCAGTCGTTTCAGTTTTTTTAGGCAGAGCATGCCTAATCTCTTCAAGCTCCCTATTTAGCTTCTTCAACTCACTATCATGATCTTTCAATTTTTTCAATTTCTTACCATGTTTTGAAATTGACTTAGAATTTTCTCCTGGTGGGGATTCCCTAAATTTCTTAACATGATCAATCTTACCTTTATGAAGCTTCTTGTTATCCCGTTTTTTCATTACCTTTCGTGACTCTTTAGATTTTAATTCATCTTCATTTGTGTCCTCTGGATCTTCATTATCCTCGTCTACTATATCTAAGCCAGCCATAAAGTCTTCTTTGAGGAAATCATCAAAAAAGTCCTCAGGAACATCCTCATCAGGTTTCTCTTCCTTACCCGAATCCATCGTGTTTTCAGTACCTTTAGGAACGACTTGTTTCACACTCTCCGATTGAGAACCATCAGCCGCCGCCGTTAGGTCAACCGAAACATTATCAGTCGATTTCTGATTTACCGATTCGTCCGCCATTACGTATATGCATATGCGCTATTATAAAAAGAACTATATACTATAGATATGACTATGACATGACATTATGACAAGCGACTTGGTATTTTACGATTCTTGGTCTACAATATTATAATAATATAATTTTTATGATGATGATCTAAAGAGACAATGAACACTTAAAACTATAATATAACATAACGACACTTTCCTAGCAAATTTACTCTTATTCGAATGGATAATGATAATAATAATCAATAATCAAAATGGGTAAACTGAAAATGCTTCATGCTTCGGAATGGGATGGGACATGACATGGGACCAGTGTTGCCGATCTGAATTTGTGAAATTACACGATGAGCTGTTCAAATTGCACGCTTTTACACGCTTTTAGTTTCACAAATACACACTTTTTACACACCACCTAATTTAAGTCATTCCAGTCTACCTACAGCAGTTTTGAGCCTAGGCGCATGCGTATGTGCTAATTCTTATATTCTTTAAAGTTGTTTTTTCTTGATTTTCGGCATTGCCTTTGGCTAATTTGGGTTAGTTTTGTTTGGTTGCGCCCCCGGAGCGAGCGGATAGCCATGTGTGAAGTGAAATATTAGAACGACCACACCGGGCTGCTGCCAAATGCGCAGATCCGAAGGTTGAAAATTTGCTTTAGGCAGACGCGCGTATTTAAGTCTAGGTCCGAATGGCAATGGGGCGCCCGACATCGTTGCCAGTGTTTTATCGATAAAACCATATATGTAACTTGTTACATATATGGGTAAAACAATGCTAGTTTACCCATGCTTTTACGGTGCAATCAATTGCTTCCAACTGCATTGGTGGTCCAGTGGTTAGATGCGGTGCAGATGCAGTGTCCGGCTATTCCCATCATTTTTCATTTTATTTTTTTAAGATTATGTTTGTAAAAGGTTTTTTTTTCTTCATTTTGGGCATGTCTTGGGTTATTTTTAGTTAGTTTTACTTGGTTACGCCCATTGAGTGAAGTGAAATATTAGACATTCTAAAATAATAAACAAATCGCAACAATGGCAATACTTTCGGGCGCCCAGTTGCCATTGGGACCTAGACTTTAGTCACCACCTACATTTTAATATTTTAAAAAATCAGGAAGAAAGAATAACTTTTTTGACAAATGATTTTGAGATATGGGTCCAAATCCAGGGGTCAACCCTGTCTCCAGTCAACCAACAGGCTCAGATCGCACACATTTTACTCTTAACCATCTACACAAGTCCTTCCGGCTGACAAGACTAACAGCTTGCGCGCGAAATTTTTTTCACTTCGCTCGCTTCGGAGCGCAACCAAATAGAACTAACCCAAATTTAAAATAAAGGAACATAACCTTAAAAAATATTTTAAAAAAGTCTTGTGACCGACGGGAATCGAACGAGGGCCATCCCTTCACATGCACAGAATATGACCACTGCACCACGAGACAGCAATTTCCTGAACCGTAAAAACATGTTTGTCAGAAATGTGTTTGTGATGCGCGCGCAAGTCCAGGCGGCTCTTCAGGCGGGTGGACGATTAAGAATAAAGTATCTGCGCCCGGCTCAACCAAAAAATAAAAATGTGACACAAGGGCACAAGGGTTTCTAGTTTCTATTTTGCTTTGACAAGGGAAGTTTTGTGCTGTCACAACTGCCACGTGACAGTCGTGGTGACTAGTGTCCATCTATTACAATCTGGTACTTTCTATTACGCTATTTCCAAAGGAAAAAGAATCTATTACTTTTTTCGTTATATCATGTTTAGACTACCAAAAATTGTTACAAGCATCTAGTTCTCAAATTCTTGATATTAAACACAAACATAAAATAACACCAATGCATAGCACACCGAAAGGAATAAGTAAAACCAAAAACGAACAAACAACAAATAATACTATGAACGCAGTGAACAAAGCACCCAAATTCCATGGGGAATCCCATGCCCATCAAGTTTAGATTTAGGTGTGCTGACAATGCTAACACCTACTACCTAATAGAAAATAGATAAAAGCAAAGCCTTGATGGATAACTAAAACTGTAAACTGAAGTGCCGTATAGTAGGTCATAGCCCGACAGATGTCGTTGCATAGTCGCGGATGCTGTGACTGTATCGCTACATTCCATTCGTGCGCGCGCACCTGCGCGTCATGTCTTCGTGATGCAACCAATCGTTTGTATGTGCCCTGGTGGTCTAGGGGTTTGCACGACTAGCCTTCACTTCGGCGACTCGAGTTCAAACCCCATCGCTGTTTAAAATTTTTTTTTAAGGTTATATTTCTAAACTGTTTTTTTCTTGTTTTTGGGTATGTCTTGGGTTAGATTGGGTTAGCACCTGGTTAGTTTCCTTTTCTTGAGCCCCCGTAGCGAGCGGTAGCGAGCGGAGGGCCATTCGAAAAGTGAAATATGGCATGGAATGTAGCGATACTGTCACAGCATCCGCGAGTTCGTTGCATTTGCAAATCAGAACAGAAAAGCACGTCTAGTCCTATTTATTTTTTATTACAATAGATGGCAATGGTATTTCGGTAAAGAAGTGGCCGTGGCTTTGGCTTGGAAAGCCGTAAAAAATAAAAGGGTTTTTCAAATTACAACCAAAAATACACGCAAAATATACGCTTTTTGTGAAATTACACACAAAATACACGCTTTTTGACAGTGTTCGAAAAATGCACGCAAGGCAATTAAAACGCACACAAAGCGTGTAATTACACGCCAATTGGCAACACTGCATGGGACCTGTCTATAATAGGATTAATAGGAATAGGTAGGCGCGTTCCGCAGTTCCGCGCTCATTCGCGTCTACCTACCGCAATTTTGAGCCCTCACGCATGCGTACGTGATATTTCATATATTTTTCAAAGTTCTTTTTTCTTGAGTTTGGGCATTGCCTTGGGTTAAAATGGGTTGGTTTAGATTAGTTTTTGTGTGGTTGCGCCCCCCGGAGTGAGCGAAGCGAGCAGAGGAACACGCGTGAAGTGAAATATCAAAACAACACCGGGCTGCTGCCAAATGCGCAAGTCCGAAAGTCGAAAATTTGCGCTATGCAGACGCGAGTGGCGCGTTCGGGATGCTCACCAGCAGCACCGGGATTCTCATCTTTCGATACGTCACGTATCGACTCGCTAGCTATCGTTCAACAAGGTAAGCTGCATTTACATTCAATTTGAAGTCCAAGTCAAACTGCAATTCGCAAATATGTCATTTACATTGAACGAATTTTTAGGTTACGTAATTATACGTATGGAATGTTTTATTTTGTGTGTTGTAAATTGCCAGATAATTACAAATTATTTTCAAGTACAATTCCTTGTTGAAATCGTTTTTTTCAATTACAGTGCCTTCAAAAAAATCATTTTCATCAAAGTGGGGCCCTTCAAAGTCCATTTTACATTTGCATTATAAGATCCTTTACACAAATAGAGCACTATATAAAAATCGGCCTCTCCTATTGGTCGATCCGCAAGGCCCTCCGCTCGCTTCGCTCGCTACGGGGGCTCAGGAAAAGGAAACTAACCAGGTGCTAACCCAAACTAACCCAAGACATACCCAAAATCTAGAAAAAACTGTTTGGAAACATAATCTTAAAAAAAATAAAAAAAAGCTGACTTCAAACTTTTCTGCATGACTTGGTACCAGACCAGGTTTCTTTGATACAGTATGCAGATGATATGACTCTTATGTGTACAGGTAAGGACATACCCTCTGTTATTCACAGGATAAACGAATCTTTTGAAAAATTAAACCAGTGGTTCGTAGATTATGGTTTTTCGCTGTCTTCTCGAAAGTCCAAAGCGGTCCTCTTCAAACCAGGGATAAGTCACGTGCAACTCCCTTCAGTCAGCTACAATAATGATATTATCCCATGGGTACAGGAGACTAAGTACCTGGGCATTGCTCTGAGCTCAAATTTGAAGTGGAATAAGCAAGTTTCTGATATTCAGATCAAAGTTAAGAAAGGTCTCAATGTTATGCAGGCGATTAGTCGAGTCTGGTGGGGTGCAGACCCAGTAATCCTCAATCACATATATAAGGGCATCATTCGATCTCACTTGGAATTCGGGCGCAGTTGTTAAGTCCCATGTCAAAGTACCTAGGGAGGAAGCTGGATAGTCTCCAGTTTATGGCCCTGAGAATAGTGTCAGGCTGTATGAAATCTACTCCAACTAACGTGCTGTTGCCAGAATGTGGAGAGATGTCCCTGGAATTTTTGACAAGGAGATTTGTTTTAAAAAATATGGCTTTAAGTAACAATCCTATATGGATATACTTGCAATTGTTGAGTTTTTTTGTAGGTGATAAGACTAACAAATTCTGGCGTGCTAAGGAGATACCTTTCACGGTTCTCGCGTATAGGTAATAGGTATCAGAGAGTTTGAGGATTTGATTGAAAGGGCAGATACGCTTCCATGCACCGCTTATGGCTTCTATAATCAACTTAAGTCGATTCCTGTTATTGAATTGGGACTAACTAAGGAAAGTCTGACGAGTGACAGGGAATTCTTGGAGAGGATTGACGGATTAGCGGCTGGGTTCATAAGGGTGCATACGGATGCGCCAAAGGATATTGAAACAGGTAGGGTTGGTCTTGGTGTTTTCTGCCCAACAAAAAATATAAGTGTTTCTCAAAGATTGCCGAATGAACTTCAAATTTGTACGCAGAAATTCTTGCAATCAATAAAGCTTTACAACTATGTAAGGAAAGAAAGTTTGATAAGATAGTTATCCTCATGCACTGACTCAAAAAGCGTAATTCAAAAAATCAATTGCTCAAAAAATTTTTGTTAGGTGCAGTGATTGACATGCCGTCAAAAATTTAGAAAATTCCGTCTACTTCCGGAGATATTCGTAAAAAAACGAAAATCATCTATTTTATTTTTATTTTTTCCTGCCTTTGTTTGAAGAGATAAAGTAAAATAAATGTCACATTATTATTGCCACTTTTTCTCATCTACAAGCTGGCGGTATCAAATTTTAAATCCGACGTTTCGCTTTTGGGCCCCCTTCATCAACTTAATTTTTTAAATACGGACCTGGAAATTTTATCTAATTTTGAAAAAGCCTAAAGCGTAATTTTATTAATTCGTAAATTCGACATATCAAGGCCCAATTAAAGATTAAAACTGGGAATTAATGCAATTTTAAATATTTATAATTATCGGTTAAGTTTAATAAAATAATATACACATATTCATATTTAAAATATATGTGCAACCAACAAAAACTTAAAAGGTAATTAAACGAAAATATTTAAAAAAAATTAACAAAAATGGAAATAATTTAACATAATCTAGAAACAGTCATAAAAATAAAAAAAGGTGTGTGCTTAAAACTGCACGACAGAAGTGAAGACTTCAGCAGAGCGATATTAAAAACTATATACAATTTAAAAAAAAAACATGTCTTGCCATCTACGGGAATCGAACCCGGGCAGTGCTAATGACAAGCAGAAGGTCTGGCCACTGCACCAACAGACCTGTTGAAAGCAATTCACTGGACGATAAATACATGGATAATTCTGATACATTCGGCATGATTTATGTTTAATTAACTTAAACTAAACTTGACTCTATCTACATAAGATTCTTAATGCGAACCATCATTTTTTACAATCATATTACCCAAGTACGTGCTTTGAATTAACAAAGCGCAGTAAAAATTGACCTGATCTTGTGAACACCAATCGCACCACCGCATTTTTACTCCATTGCTGTATCGTTTAAGATCCGTGAATATGCGTATACTGTGTTCTATCTCATTCTCTCGCAGGCTACATATATCCTATAGATCGATATCTAATTATTCGTGTCGATTTTTTCGTGTCATCGAGCCTTTTTGTTTCTGTTTCATCGAGTCTCAAATCACACCTAATGGTGCTAAAGAAGTTTTCACACATAAAATGAAGAAAATAGCTATCCATAAAGTAATTAATCAAAAAAACCTGATACATTTACTTTTCTTGATTTGTCTGGCAAATTCATCAATATTGAATCAAAATTTAACTCTTCCAAAGGATCACTGTTAATGCATAAAATAGCAAGTGCATTAAGATCTTCTTGCTTTAGGGAATTCCTTTGATAATTTTTAATTAGCCCCCCCCCCCCTTCTTAGTCCGCCACTGGATAGTGAACCATGCAATGACAGCAAACAACACCATGAAGGCCACGGCAGCGGCACTTTTGGATCTGGAGAAGACTTATGACACCGAATGGTGGGAGGCCATGGCAACCAAGACGCACGAAGCACGTATAACACCGGCCATCACGAGAATCATCATGAGCTACCTAAAGGACAGGACGACAACAATGCTGATCAACGGGACATAATCAAGGACACGGACAATCAGGCAGGGCTCCCTCAAGGAAGCGTGATAACGCCGACGCTGTTTAACATATACATCAATGACGTACCAAGGAAGCAGAACAACCAGATACCAAAGCTTCGCGGATGACATATCGGTCTATACATCATCAACCTAGCAGATAGCGGTCACGCAGAGAATAGAGCAACATGTCAAGCAGATAGCAGAATACTTCAAGAAGTGAAAGCTGAAGATCAACGAGGAGAAGATCCAACTGATCAACTTCAATCAAAAACGGAGCATTGAAAGGACACATATCATGATCAACGGGACACGGATAGAGGACAAGGACACCGTTTCAAGTACCACGGAGTCACGCTGGACGCGAAGCTGACGTTCAAGGACCACTTGCAGATTACCAGGAAAAGGGCAGGATTAGCAGCTAGCGCAATATACCATGAGGCAGTCAAGACTGAACAAGGTCATCAAGATCAAACTCTACAACACCTAGATCAGACCAATAGCCATGTATGCCGCGCCGGTTTGGAGCTCCGCAGCAAATCCCAACATAGAGAAGCTACTCACTCTGGAACGGAAACTGCAAAGGACGATCATGAATTCCAGATGGGAGGATTTCAAGACGACGAGACAGCTGTACAGAGAAGCCGGGACAAGACCGCTAGACCAGAGAATACAGGAGACAGCGACGAAATTATTCAGGCACACGATGAGGGCGCAGGAAATACCCAGGAACATAGAAAGGATGACCATAGAGGAAATGCCATTCAGCAAGATCCACAAGATTATTCACGAGGTGATGCTCTAAAGAACCACATAGCGACCCTGGAAGCCCCCCTCACCAGGAATAAGAACTGCATGAAGCCGAAGAACATTAAAAGTGCAGTGTTGAAATAATCATTTAGAATTAAAATATTTAGTTATCTTTGGTTTAGGTGGACGCTTGTTAGATACCACCTTAGTCGCAGGTATATAGGTATTTATTTGTAAATACGTATATATTGTTAAGTTTGTATTAGTTTTAGGTTAAATATCAAGTATATTAAGGCAATTCATTATAATTAAATAAATAAATTAAAAATGAGTAAATGGCGTGGAGTGTAGTGTGAGCATCAGTGTTGCCGATTGTCACATAATTATCAGATTTTAACATAATTTTGCCAGCATTCTGACAAAAAAATTTGAGGATAACATAATTATATGTCGAATCAGAAGGGATATATTTTGCTTGTCCCGCCATCTTCAGGTTTTAACATAAATACATCAAAATCTGATAATTTGGGCTTAGCCATCACATAATTTCATTTCATGCAGTGTTCGTAGGGAACTTCCTTACATGTAGGGAAAATTTGCTGAAAATGAGAAAGTAGGGGAAAAGGGGGGCAGAAATTGGAAAATATTCTCTTTGTAAGGAAATTTTAGAATGCAACAAAATAATGGCTTTCATTTAACTAAAACATATTTTTACATAAATATTTATGAACTTCGTATGCGCAACCTTCTACATATCGGCCTTATTTGTACTCCTACTCTTGTGGAGCACCCCTCATATTTTTAATTTTTTTTTGTTCTATATTCTTCTATAGATAGACCAATTATTGTTAAAATTCGTTTGGTCTAGTTGTCTTATTATTTTATTATACATTAATGTGAATGTGTTTTGTTTTTATGTTAAAACACATGTTAACTACACTGTTTATGTTTATATGTTTGCTGATTTTTTTCTTTGCTTTAATAAAAAGCTATGAATATAGAAATAAATAGAACTGCCTATTTATTTTTATATTTATATATTTAAAAGTATACCAAATTAAAAAAGCAATATTTTATTTTTCCTTATTATCAATTTACTTTGCCAATCGTCCTCAACGTGAATGTCTGTAAAATATTAATTGTTTCCTAAATTCCTAATCTCTTTACATAAATATTATGTCTAAGGTAGGAACAATGCGCCGAATCCTTGACGTCACGAACTGTAGGGAAAAGTAGGGGAAATTTAACATGTCAGAGAGGGAATTTATTTCGAAAAGCTTACCGTCACTGATTTCATGCCATCGGCAACACTGCAGCGGGATTCTTATGTCTGAATTCGATACGTCACGTAACGAGTATTCGCTCTGTGCGTCAGGGTAGTGGGGGAAATGACAAACGATCGTGCGCGCGAGTCGGAGAAATGTGGAACTTTATTTAGTTACCATACCGGACAAATACACACGTGGAATACATCGAAATATTTGATATAATGGATTATCTTAGATACTGTGTCAAAAATTGTGCGAATAATATGAAAAATTGTGAGTATAAATTTTACTGTTTTCCAACAGCTAAACATAAATTTAGCTCAAAGAAGAAAGTGGATTGACGCCATAAGAAAACAAAAGTATTCAGTTTGTCTATCAATTTCCAGATCGAAAAAATAAATTATTCTAAATCGTCTTCATTCATTATAAAGTAATTTCAGTAAAAGTTCATAACTCGAATTTTTAATCGTATCAATTTCACAATGCTATTATGATATTCTCATGTTTACGCTTTCATAACCTACAAAGTTTTAGTATTATGCTGAATACACACAAAATTGAATATCGAATATACCTTTTTTCAGTCGAATTGATAAATATTCTCATATGACGTATTATCTGCAGAACTAATTATATTGCACTAAAATCAACAATTTTTCTTGAATTTTCACTCGTTTCCCATGTACTTGACGTGTTACGTATCTAAGAAATTCGCCACATTTGTACCACCAGATGTCGCGTCGTGTAACGCACATAGCGAATACTATCAACGCCTGAAGACACAAATTTCAACCAGCAAAATTGAAACAAAACAAATTATAAATTATTACCTTTTTTTTGGAGTTATCTTCACCTTTCTCCTCTTATTAATTTTGTCAAGTGGTTCTAAAAATGTGTGGCTTCTCGATAGAGAACTCGACACGGATAATGGTGCGTACAGACCCGACGCGCGCGCGACACGCACGCCGCCTGTCCGAGGCGCGTCACTACCCGTCTGCTGTCGACGACAGATCAAAGAAAGAGCGAGGCGCAGTGTGGACGGGTACTAGTAGGCGCGTGGCAATCGCGCGAGAAATCAGTGAATAAGTGCAATTAGAACTTATACGTGGCGTGCTCGTCTCTCTACATGGCTCACAGCAGGCGCGCGAGAAAACCGTGTTCGGCGCGTACGCGTGGCAGGCGCGCGGCCGTCGCGTCGCGTGCGTGTCGCGCGCGTGGCTCGTCAGGTCTGTACGCACCTTAAGAATCGCTGTCTGCTCGCTAGCGAATACAGCTGCATTTACATTCAATTTGAAGTCAAATTCAAGCTGAAATTTGCCTGCTTGTCATATGGTGACAGCACCTAGCATTTACATTGGACAAAATTCGAAGTTGACTTGAAGTGCACTTTGAATTTTGTTAAGCTGCTTGCCAAACGCAAGCAGAAAATAAATTTGTAGATTAGATTATTTTTGTTTATCTTAATATTCTTAATGTTGCTTTGTTTAGGTTAGGTCTAATTTATCTATGGATTAGGTAAATTTCAATTTTGTGTTAGAATAAATTAACATTTGTATCAAACAATTCGGGTACATGTAAAGCATTTTAAGATCCTTTACACAAATAGTGCACTATGTTAAAATCGACCTCTCCTATTGGTCGATCCATCTCGTATTACATATGTCTTCGTGATGCAATCGATTTCTGTCAAGAGCTCTCGTGGTGTAGAGGTTTAGACAACTGGGTCTCACCTGGACGCCCCGGGTTCAAACCCCGTTGTTTTTTTAATTTTTTTTTTAAGATTATGTTTCTAAACAGTTTTTTTCTTGATTTTGGGTATGTCTTGGGTTAGTTTGGGTTAGCACCTGGTTAGTTTCCTTTTCTTGAGCCCCCGTAGCGAGCGAAGCGAGCGGAGGGCCATACGGATCGACCAATAGGAAAGGCCGATTTTTATATAGTGCACTATTTGTGTAAAGGATCTTATAACGCTCCTCCGGTCCCGAGTGTTTCGCGAGAGCTTTACTGTGGCTGCCATCAAGGTCGGATGTTACAAATGCGGATACAGACATCAAATTCATTCAAAGAAGGGGGATTCTTTGTGAATGTATTCGCGGAAACACATGCAAGCTGCTGTATATATATTACAATAAGTAATATTTCACTTTTCGCATGGCCCTCCGCTCGCTACGGGGGCTCAAGAAAAGGAAACTAACCAGGTGCTAACCCAAACGTAACCCAAGACATACCCAAAATCAAGAAAAACACTGTTTGCTAACCAAAACTAACCCAAGACATACCCAAAATCAAGAAAAAACTGTTTAGAAACTTAACCATAAAAAAAATTAAAAAAAGCAATAAGGTTTGAACCCGAGCCGTCGCCGATAGCCACAGAATTGAGACCTAACCATCTAAAAATCTAAACCTCTAGACCACGACGGCTCATGTTGTAAATTGATTGCATCACGAAGACATAGCGCGAATCAGTATGGATGGATATTTTATTTAACAGTAGGACAAGGCAATAAAAAACAGTAGATTTGTCTATCCAAACAGTAGGATTTTTTTATTAAATGCGTTTTTATAAATTAATTAAATTATGGACAAAATATATTGAAAAACCACAAAGTAAGTATGCATACATACATATCCCTATTCCAATATTAAAACTATAAGCAAGAATATTTTTGGACAAACTTAAAAAAAAAATTCTATCAACGAAATATAAACATTAATCAAACAAAACCAAAAATGATTTTATAAACTTATTCTGATTCTGAGTCAGTTAGTTCAGAATTATTTTTATACATTTGTGAGTTAGGTATGCAATTTCATTAGCTCTCTAGAGTCAAAATTAAAACATGAGTATTCTTTTGATCTCGATAAATAAGTTTTGCTGTGAAGCAACCCTACAATACTACAGGGTAGAAAGCTTATTGTGTTGCTAAGTTTTTAACACATTTACTTGCGGAAAAATTCGTTCAACATTGACAGAAGAATGAGGCAAGCATAATAAATAATAAATTTAGTACAAAATTGGATAAAGTTAGGAACATGGGAGAATTGTCTCCGAAGCACTTGTTTCTAATAGAAACCCAGAAGTGTTCAATACTAGCTGCGGGCTGTGAATTAGGGTCGCTTTTTTGAATTTTGCCTATGTTTTATTAAATCATTTTAACAGGAGATTTTATGTTGAAAACAGTAGTATAGTAGGTTAAAGTTAAACAGTAGATCTGGCAACACTGGCGCGAATGAATCGCTCGAGTCAACGCCACCTACACTAGATGGCGCTAGTATGCATTTGTAACATTCGACCTTGACGGCAGCCACGGTAAAGCTCTCGCGAGACACTCGTCTCCGCTCGCTACGGGGGCTCAAGAAAAGGAAACTAACCAGGTGCTAACCCAAACTAACCCAAGACATACCCAAAATCAAGAAAAAACTGTTAAGAAAAATAACCCTAAAAATTTAAAAAAAAAAACCGACGGGGTTTGAACTCGAATTGCCGAAGTGAAGATTAACCATGCAGACCAGTAAGTAGACCATCAGAGAAATACAAACGATTGGTTACATCGCGAAGTTCATGAAAACAGTAAACTGCGCAAACCTGCTCCGAGTTATGGGATTGCCCCTAGACATAAATTAAATTTTCCAATATTATATTTTATTAAAATCAAACAAAAATTATAGGTTTACATGTAGCGAAGCTTGGAAGGGTCAAAAATTTAAATCGCGCGCCGTTTCATACTTGCCAATCTCAGGTCTTTTAATCGCATGCATTCACAAGTGCACTACGAACTGAAATCTTGCTGCCCGAAAATCCACATACTCCACTCCAACTCCATTTTAATACCCGAACCCAGCAAATGTGAGAATGAGAACAGAACCACAGTTTATACCGTCACCGAATCAGTTATACAACTCTGAGCCGGCACCTTTGATGTTAGTGAAGCCAAATTCAATTTTTTCATGGATTCTCATATTTCGAGCATGCGCATTATTAGTTGGAAACGTCAGAATTATACGGCCAGCTGGGCCGTGGACAGAGTCGAACTAGGATCTAATCATAGGCATATAACTAAGTCCATGGATTTAATACACAAAATTCGCGAAAGCAGTCCACAAAAAGCACTACAAACAAAGTCGACTCTCAAACAAACAAGATAGTAGTTTTCGCTTTTCGGTTCCTTTTCAATCAACATACTTTTCCTATCGTCGCGCAGAAAATCAATAATCGAGATCTAATCTGAATACAAGCACAATACTAGCCTGTCGCGTGCTTCGTTTTGCGGTTAATTCTCGCCAACACTATCTCTATCTCTTTCTCCTTACAGGCGGTATCTTATTGATAAGAGACATACATATATGCCGAACTGATGTTATATTTATAAAGGCAGCGTTCGCTCATTGAGCGCAGACGCAAGATAAGAACTCCCAGCTCTCCTATTGGTTGAAGCGGTTGGCTTCAAAACACGTGGAGAGTTGTTTAACTGATTCGGGTACGGTGTAAACTGTGACAGAACCTTGTTAAAGGTGCTGCACGTACTATAAATACGCAGCTGCGCCTTCTACATTCACACTTGACTTTCAACCACGGAAACATCCGTGTCTCCGCAGCCTGATCCGCGGGGCTCGACCTATACGATCTGAAGTTGTTACAATACAGGAGCAGACTTATATCATTAAGTCTTTACTTGTATATAGTAGTATTAGGTCTATGTTGTACATAATGTGGTGTCATTTTATCCTATGGTCTCCTGCTCCATGAGAGCATTGAAACAAGGTTTTTCTCAAGTTTTCCTTGTATAATTTCTTGGTAACTAAACAACAGACTGCAAAAAGTAGTATAATCAATATAGCTCCGGCCAACAACTTATCTGTAGCGACTTTGTAGGGAATACCCAGGGAAAGATCGAGCTACCCGTAGCACTGCTACACCTAACTTATGAATAGGGTAACATTAGCCCCCTAAGGGCGTCGTGTCCTGTTGGCCACGGTGTTGACCGAACAGTGCCAGGCACAACAACAGGCCCTAGTTTAACTAGCACTAAGACGTATTCATATATTAGGACATGCTGTTATATAATTGTTAATAATGAAATAAATGTATGATGATGATGATGATGATGAGAAAAGAACCGAAACCGTCCCTAGCGGCGGACCACTGACCCACCGTTATCGTTCTGACCCTCCTGGACTCCTGCCTTGACTTCAATGTTGTAATATGTATTGAATGCAGTGCAATATATTCGCGGAAACACATGCAAGCTGCTCTATATCCACTATAATACGGCTTTTGTTAAATATATCCTGGTTTTTAGTTAAATAAAGCAAAATATATCGTAAAAAATGCATCCAAAATACGGGCACGTATTACAACAAGTAATATTTCACTTTTCGCATGGCCCTCCGCTCGCTTTGCTTGCTACGGGGGTTCAAGCAAAGAAAACTAACCAAGTGCTAACCCAAGACATACCCAAAATCAAGAAAAAAACTGTTTAGAAATAAAACCTTAAAAATAATAATAAAAAAAACGACGGGGTTTGAACCCGAGTCCCCGAAGTGAAGGCCAACCATGCAGACCCCTAGACCATCTCCGAACTTAAACACAACCGCTTGCATCCACCGACCTCTATATATATGAGTGTCTCGCGAGAGCTTTACTTTGGCTGCCGTCAAGGTAAAAGCGTCTCCAACGCAATCTAGTGTAGGTGTGGCGTTGACTCGAGATTTCATTCGATGTCTTCGCGATGTAATCACTTTGTAGCATGAATCATCGTGGTCTAGAGGTTTAGATGGTTAGGTCTCAATTCTGTGGCTATGGGCGGCGGCTCGGGTTCAAACCCCGTTGCTTTTTTAAATCTTTTTTTACGGTTAGGTTTCTAAACAGTTTTTTTCTTGATTTTGGGCATGTCTTGGGTTACGTTTGGGTTAGCACCTGGTTAGTTTCCTTTTCTTGAGCCCCCGTAGCGAGCGGTAGCGAGCGGAGGGCCATGCGAAAAGTGAAATATTACTTATTGTAATATATATATACAGCAGCTTGCATGTGTTTCCGCGAATACATTCACAAAGAATCCCCCTTCTTTGAATGAATTTGATGTCTGTATCCGCATTTGTAACATTCGACCTTGACGGCAGCCAAAGTAAAGCTCTCGCGAGACACTCGTCTATATATGGATAAGCACAAAGCGATCCAAATCATAGCGATTCATGCGCCTTCAGATGTAAACGAAATAAGCTAGTTCTGAGACTGCGCAGTTTCAATTAGCAGGTTATCGATCGATTCCACGTGCTTCATCACACGCATGGCCGTGAATAAGCGACAGATCCGGATTTTACGAATTTGGGCGTTTTCACACTAGCCGACACGACAACGACAACGATGTCGGTGGACTCGTTATCTCATATAATTAAATGGGAATGCTTTCACACTTTACGACATGTCGGTGTCGTGTCGTTGCAGGAAACGACAAACGACATGTCGTTGAGAAGCAAGCAATCCTGTCGTGACGTGGCGATTTTCGTGCAATTTTTTGTAAGTGGTGTGTGGAATCACTGGTGTTTGTTTGAATTTATAGGCGAACCTAAAACACAAATGACCAGTTTCAAATATGACATCGTTATATTGTTTGAATTAGTGGAATCTAAGCCCTGATGTATTTGGGAGACCCATGAACATAATAAAACATTAATTAAATTATCTAATATGCAGTCAAATGAATTTTTGCTCATACGAAAATAATTAAAGGACTTTATTAGGTCACAAACCAACTTCTCAAACAAAGCATCGCCTCTAAATATCTCAGTTTAATAATGGGATGTACCGTTAACATCTCGGTGTTGTTGGATGTACCCATAAATGCCTTTGCTTACATCGTTTTTTGCACCTCAAATAATAATAAATATAGTATATAGAATTTGTTAAGTACCGACACACAACAACTGCATGTGCCGTGTCGTTGAAATGTGTAAACCACCTGTCGGATATCGTGTCGGCATCGTTGTCGTGTCGTTATCGTGTCGTTGTCGTGTCGGCCAGTGTGAAAACGCCCAATCCTGTCGTGCCGTGGCGATTTTCGTGCAATTTTTTCTAATTGGTGTGTGGAATCACTGGTGTCTGTTTAAATTTATAGGCGAACCTATAGAAAAAATGACCAGTTTCAAATATGACATCGTTATATTGATTGAATTAGTGAAATCTAAGCCATGATGTATTTGGGACAAAACCCATGAACATAATAAAACATTAATTAAATTATCTAATATGTAGTCAAATGAAATTTTGCTCATACGCAAAACAATTAAAGAACTTTATTGGGTCACAAACCAACTTCTCAAACAAAGTATAATCGCCTCTAAATATCTCAGTTTAATAATGGGATGTACCGTTCACATCTCGGTGTTTATTTATTTATTTATTTATTTACGGGCATAAAGCCCAATTTTAAAGTGACAACTTCACAAATCATAAGAAAGATATTAAAAAAAAAGATACAAAAGTGAGAAATTTATAAAAATTACTTAACCTACAGTTAAAATATGCTCAAAGGAAAAGAGAAACATTACAATAAGTTAAATACATATACGCAAAAGAACACAGAATATAACATTTAATTTAATTAGCATCGCAGATCGGACAATTATCACAGAATATAACCGACAGCAGGGTAGCTGATGTGATTAATATAGAAAACTAGACCACATTAAGTCTTAACTGGCGCAAAAATCGACTCCGAGGAATACCAAAAAAATTAACCGTGCCAGAAAAATCGTTTGCAATTTTCAGAATTCTGTTGATACTAGAATATTGGCCGTAATTAGTTCTGTGGAAAGGAATATAGAAAAGTAAGGGATTATGAGTATGACGAGGCCGAGCGAACAAGGATATCCTACTTAGGATCCCAGGACAGTCAGATTTAGAATTCAAGATATCAAAGAGCAGCTTGAGGTCTTTACGGCGACGTCTAGTCTCAAGTGAATTTATGCTGAGAACAGCCTCCATCTGATCATAATTATTAGGATCAACAATCCTCATCCTGAAGGCAACACATCTAAGAAACTTGTGCCGAACACGCTCCACGTGCCGAATATGAACTGCAGAATATGGAGACCATATAGAAGAGCAATACTCCACCAATGGCCGCACGAGGGCACAATACAACAATCTTATGGCTGTTAGAGTCTGAAAATCACGAGTTAGACGCTTTACAAAGCCCAGCATTTGCAGAGCCTTGTTAGTTACATTCGTGACATGCGGAACAAAAGTAAGACCAGCATCAAAGGTGACACCAAGGTCACGAACAAGTGATGCAGAACGAAGAGCGGATCCGCGGAGCGTATAATTGAACATAATGGGATTTTTCGTTCATGACCCAATTAAGTGTTGTTGGATGTACCCATAAATGCCTTTGCTTACATCGTTTTTTGCACCTCAAATATAATAAATATAGTAGGTATATAGAATTTATCAAGTACCGACACACAACAACTGCATGTGCCGTGTCGTTGAAATGGGTAAACCACCTGTCGCGGATATCGTGTCGGCATCGTTGTCGTGTCGGACAGTGTGAAAACGCCCTATGGCATCGCTATATTGATTGAATTAATGGAATCTAAGCCCTGTATTTGGGAGAAAACCCAAGAACATAATAAAATATTAATTAAATTATCTAATATGGAATTTTTGCTCATATGAAAATAAGTAAAAAACTTGATTGGGTCATAAACCAACTTCTCAAACAAAGTATAGTAAAGGCGCCTCCAAATATCTCAGTTTAATAATGTTAACATCTCGGTGTTGTTGGATGCATCCATAAATGCCTTTGCTTACATCGTTTTTTGCGCCTCAAATATAATAAATATGAGTGCATGTATGCATATGTACACATATTGCCTGACGAAGCCAA
>MU183364.1:47040-57647 GCA_016904865.1 Pissodes strobi | reverse complement strand
GAATACTCGAGAAGTATTCCAAGGCCACTCTATATGATTCTCGACCAGGCCATCGAGAAAATTCCAGCGTTCCTGAATCTTTGCGGCCGGCCGGCGATGACTCATACATAGACGCGGGACGATGCAAGGCCAGTTATAGGGTAGCCCAAAAACATTCAGATGGTTAGTAGCCGTGACATTGCCTTCCTCTTAATCCTGATCGTCCCGATCAGCTACTTCATGTCCGTGATATGCTTTCAGCCTGCCGAGGTGGACAACTTTCAGTTTGCTTCTGGGGCTACGTTGAATTCTATACACTACGTCATTAATTATTTTGATGACTGTATAGGGCCCTTCCCATACTGGCGTTAGCTTGGGAGATCTTCCTTTCTTCCTTTGCCGATTATATAACCAGACTTTATCGTTCATCTGAAATCCCATAGAATTAGCTTTGAGATCATATCGTGTCTTCATTCGGTCACTGGCTTTCTCCGTGTTTTCTCTGGCTAGTTCATGGATGTATAGTAACTTTTCCTTAAGGGAGTCCACGTAGTCTTGAATTTCCATATCCTGGTTGTCTGGCGTTCCGAATAATAGGTGTTCTCTTCCAAATAAAACCATGGCTGGTGTTAGTCCTGTCGTGTCATGGACTGCTGATCTATAGGCCATTAAAAAGAGTGGTATGTGTTGGTCCCAATCCTTCTGATGTTCATCTACGACCTTTGACAAATGTTCTTCAATGGTCTTGTTAAACCTCTCAACCATGCCGTCTGATTGTGGATGTAAGGCGGTAGTCCGTGTGTTGTGGATGTTGAGTAAATCACAGACTTTCTGGAAAAACTTGGATTCGAAGTTGCGTCCTTCATCTGAGTGCAGCTCTAATGGAACACCAAATCTGCTGAATAGGTTATTCACGAGGACCTCTGCTATGGTAACAGCTTCTTGATTGGGGATCGCAAATACTTCAGGCCATTTACTGAAGTAGTCAATTGCCACTAAAATGTACTTGTTACCATTATTTATTTCTGGAAAAGGGCCAGCTACGTCAATGGCGATACGTTCAAACGGTAGGCCCACATTATACTGTTTTATTTTTCACCTAGATCTTGTTTTGGGTCCTTGACTTGCGGTACAGGTTGAGCACTGCCGACACCACGATTTCACATCCTGGCAGTAGTTAAATCAGTAAAATCTGTCGCGGATCTTATCAATTGTTTTGTTCACTCCGAGGTGAGCACCAGACTTTCCATTATGAACTTCCTCCAGAACTTCCGATATCTTCTTCCTTGGTGCCACTAACTGTGTTTTCACTACTTTTCCATCAGCGCTTTCCCAGGCTCGTTTATAAATAAATAAATAAATAAATAATTTCTTTATTGCCAACAAAATCCTTCAAGAGATACAGCAACGTCAACAGACCAGAAGAGAAAAACAAAACTGTATCAACATACATAGTAAAGCGGAATATACACTGACTTAAAATTCACAAAGTTACAGTTAATACAGTAAGAAAGAGGAGTATACATACACCGACCAAAATCTCAAACAGTTACAACATATACACCAACACGATTACATACAATCAAACATGTTAAAATATGGAGCTAACATTAAGATCTGAAACTAAAATCGTAATAACACTTTCTTAAGAGAAAGTCCTTAAGTAAACTTTTAAATTTATTGATGTCTCCTTCATCCCGCATCTCCCGAGGGAGAAGATCAAATATCTTGATGGCCATATAAGCAGGGCCCTTTTGAAAGAAAGATGTGCTGTGAGTAGGAACGCTAAGATCACTTCTACCCCTAGTAACAATTTCCATGTCTTCACTATAGTGGTGATGATTGGACATAAATAGATGTCGATGTTTTTTGACAAACATCGCTAATTTCATAAAATATAATGATGGCACTGTTAGGATCCCCAACTCCGCAAAAAGAGACCTACAAGAAGCCCTGGGGTGCAGTTTCAGCATTGTTCTTATTATTCGCTTTTGGGTTCTGAACACCGCAATTGCACTTGTTGACGAGCCCCAGAACATTACGCTGTAACCTATGATGGACTGTGCCCCTGCAAAATAAATCTGACGGAGACCCTCCACAGTTAAAACATCTCGCAGTCTACGCATCACTGCACAGAGACTACTCAACCTGGACTGCAAATGACGAGTATGCTGAGTCCAGTCTAAAGTTGGGTCCAGGTAGACACCTAGAAATTTGACATCTGTAATGGATGGAATTGACTTGCCGCCTACCTTCACATATAGGGATTCTGTATCCAACACTAAGTTGCTCTTGCTAAAGACCATTAGGCCTGTTTTATCTTGGTTTAAGCTAAGATTATTTTCTTTGCACCATTGCCTCATCATCTCCACGGCCTCAGTGCAATGTGGAGATAAGTTTGCAAAGTTCATATCACTTGATATTATGGTTGTATCGTTTGCGTTTTGGCATACTAGACTTCTCAGGAAGCCGCGATGTAAATCATTCACATAAAGCAAAAATAGTATTGGACCCAGAATCGACCCCTGCGGCACCCCTTTAGTCATATTGACCGGTTCAGAGAAATACTTTTGCCCATCACTTGTTATGCAGACAGTCTGTTTCCTCTCCACAAGATATGATTTAATTAAGGATGCACAGTTTCCCCTTATCCCATATTTGCTCAGCCTTTGAAACAATATTTGATGGTCAATCGTATCAAAAGCCTTCGAGAGGTCGAAAAATAGTCCAGCTACCCTTCGATTGCCATCAAGGTTTTCTATTATATTAGTTATCGCTTTATAGATAGCTAGTTGAGTTGATTTAGCAGGTAAGAAACCATACTGGGTACTTGCTAGTAGATCATGTTTAATTAGAAAATCCATCAGACGTACCATCGTGCCGAAAAAAAACTGGGACAGCAAAATGTAGTTTAATCTGCTAGACTATTAGCTTGTTTTGAAGTTATCAGTTTGATTTAATTATGTGACTGACGGATGTGTCAAAAGAAATATAATATAACCTAGTGTTAAGTATACCACGTCGTTTGCAAGCCTTAATCGATAATAACGGTGCAAATACCAAATATTAAAAAATCTCGTTTTTATTTTTGTTACATTTTAAAAGAATAAAGATACGTATTTTGATTTTTCCTCGTACTTTTACAAAAGGTGCTAGTATTATTGTTTCGGTATTTAACCATTTCAGTTCCATGACAACAATGATAACCTATCCTCAATAGATTTTGCATACTCTTTATAGCCTAGGAGCTATTCAACAACGAGAATGTTGTTGTCCCAGATTTTTTTCGGCGCGATGGTACATATATAGCCCTCTCGAACACCTTCGACACGGTTGACAACAGCGAAACAGGCCTATAGTTTGCAAGTTCTGTGCGATTCCCCTTTTTATAGATGGGAATTAGTTTTGCATTTTTTAATAACCCTGGGAAAGCTCCGTCCGTAAAACATTCATTCATGATATTCGAGATGGGTTGGGAGATCCATTTTCCACCACCAAGGAGTCCCACTGTGCCCACAGTTTTAAAAGCAAATCCTTTAGTTGATATCTCTCTCCAGTTTGGTCTTGGTTGATGTTCTTCTTTAGCTTTTAGCAATAGTGCTATTTTACTATCCTCAAGCTGATCCTTTTTAAGTTGCTCTGTGGCCCACTTCATTTGCCTAATAGGAGTAACTCCTTCTCGTTGATCTATTCTTTGGCAATGCTTACAATTATCCTCACATGGCCTTCTGGATAAAGCATCTGCATTATTATGCAATCTCCCTGCCCTATGCTTAACCTTAAAGTTATATTGTTGTAACTTTTCAAGCCATCTGGCTACCTGTCCTTCAGGCTGTTTCATATCCAAAAGCCATTTAAGTGCTGCATGATCAGTCCTTGTGCCCATACAGATATTGATGGAAATGCTCAACAGACCGTACTATTGCCAAAAGCTCTTTTCGGGTTACACAGTAGTTACGTTCAGGTTTCGAAAGTGTTCGACCGTAGTATTCGATAACTCGTTCTTCTCCTGCTTGTTTTTGCGATAAAACTGCTCCGATGCCGGTGTTGCTTGCGTCTGTGTCCAATACAAATTTACCCTTTTGTTCCGGATATCCCAATATTGGACTAGATCATAGAGCCGCTTTTAATTTCCTGAACGCAGAATCACAGCTATGATCCCAATTATAATTTGCTCGTTCTTCAGTGAGCTTATGTAGGGGTGCAGCTATATTTGCAATTTCTTCAACAAATCTTCTATAATAAGTACATGGTCCAAGGAAGCTCCGCAGTTCATGTTTGTCGCGAGGACGAGGCCAGTCCTTGATTGCTGTAATCTTCCGTTGGTCGGTTTGGATTCCCTCTGATGACACGACATGCCCGAGAAATTCAACTTTTTGTTGGAAAAGAAAACATTTCTTTGGATTCAGTAAGAGCTGAGCATTCTTAATTCTAGTAAAAACTTCATGCGGGTTTTGTAGGTGCTCTTCGAAAGTTTTTCCCATTACCATTATATCATCAAGATGGACCAGGCATGTCTTCCAAGTGAGGCCTCGTAGAACAACTTCCATAAGACGCTCAAAAGTAGCGGGGGCATTACATAATCCGAAGGGCGTAACTTTAAACTGATATAAATCACTTCCGGTAGAAAAGGCAGTCTTTTCCTTATCTTGCTCATCGATGCCTACTTGCTAGTAGCCGCTCTTTAAATCGAGTGTTGAGAACCAATGAGAACCTGCTAGTGTGGTCAACGTGTCGTCAATTCTGGGAAGTGGATAGCTGTCTTTCTTGGTGACGTCATTGAGCTTTCTATAGTCCACGCAGAATCTGGTAGTCCCATCCTTCTTGGTGACTAAAACAACAGGAGACGACCATGGGTCAAGCCCATGATTCTTCAATAATTCCATCGTTAAGCATTTTGTTGACTAATGTGGTAACCTCTTGCTGCTTCCTCGCTGGTAGCCTCTGAGGGTGCTGCCGTATGGGGTGAGCACTTCCAGTGTCGATTTTATGTTTTATGATGTTCGTTCTTCCAGTATTGCCATTTTTTCTTTCAAAGGCTGTGTTCTGCTCTTTGATAAATTGTGTAGCTTTCTTCATTTCTTCGGAAGACAGATGATGCCACGACTTCTGGAAATGTTCTAGGACTTCCTTAGGTGATGTTGAGGGTGTTACTTCTGACTGCATTTCGCACCTGGTTACCCACTGCACCGGCTTGCAAGTGTGTAATGCCTCAACCAAGGGGCGCTATTTTATATTCCATTGAGTTACCAGTTGAGTAAGGTTCGTTCGTCCGAGGCCCAAATAATAGACTTTGAGTTTATTTAACTCTATGTATTGAGTATATCAATGAACAGTGTTACAATCTTGATACCTAGGATATTAATAATGATGATACGCAGCTACATTACATTACCACCTATGAACTCTAATCAGGTCAGCTGTATTGCTGTCGTGTGCAATCGTATGCAGTTTATAAACGGTGTTATTATAATATTTAATAGTTACGATATCCTGTCGATTATATACAGGGTATATACTTATACCGTTACAAGTGGCTATCACATCTCCTTTATTGATTTTGTGGGAATTGGATGAAATATTTACTATCCTTATCAGTATTTCGCCGTCGGTTTTGACTAGTGCCTTGCCTACGAGGTGTTTACAAGGCAAATCGTGGTGTTGGATAAGTCCGATGCAGTCTCCAAAATCTTTCTCCAATTTCCCAAAAATTATCTGCTCGGTATTTCCGCTTATTCTGACAGTACATGCCGCCACTACTTTAGTTGGTGTGCCATCGCCTGTTTTGGTAAGGATGAACTCTTCGGTGCCAAACTTCAGAATGTTAAGCTTGCTGTCAAAAGAGAATCCATGTTGGCCAATGAGATCCATCCCCAAAATAAATTCGTCTTCTATGCCGGCTACTAACACTGTGTGACGTAATTTAATTCTTCCAAGTTGAAGTTCAATATTCATTTCCCCAAGTACTTCAGCTGTCTCACCGGTAATCGTACGTAAAACTACATTCCTTGATATGGGTAGAACTTCTCCTCTATTTTCTCTGTTGGACCTTATCAAAGATACCGCCGCACCACTGTCAACAGTAATTGATATGGCTCTTCCGTTGATCTTTCCTTTAATAGTTAGATTGTCGGCGGCTTTTCCTAGGCTTTTTATGGAGACGATCCTGGGGCTTTATCTTCTTTAGCCGAAACCCGGCCCGCAATGTTGACTAATTGAAGTTTTCCTGATTTGACTTGGAGGCCCTAGCGTCTCTGGATGGAGATCTAGACCGTAGTTGTACTCGGCAGTCTCTTTTGAAATGCCCAGTCCTGCCACATCTATAACACTGATTTGATGTATTTCGGTTACGTGGCCTATCGTCTATTGATTCCCTGAATCTCCCCGTGGCCTGAAGAACTTCCGTTAATTTCTTCAAAATTTCGCCCATCTCAGTTAATTCACAGCTGTTTGTCGGCTTTTCTTCCTGGATGGATACGGCCCTGATTTTTGGCTTGGAAATGTTACAGGCCACCTCGATTTCTAGGGCTCTACCCAAAGCTTCACTGCTGTTATCAAATTTGGCTAGACGGAGCATTTTCTGAGTTTCTGGATCTTTGATACCATCCACAAAATATTGGGCAGCAAGTTCCTCTTGAAATTCTTCTGTTGCTCCCGGGTAGGCCAATTGAATGAGACGTCTAACGTCTGCCTCAAACTCTTGCAGGTTTTCACCAGGCTTCTGATGTCGGGAGTTTACTTGTGCCTGATACAGTTGTCTTCTGTGTTGGTCTCCAAATCGTCTCTCCAGGACAGCTACAAGTATGTCATATTTCCCTTGTTGGCTGATGGGAATGGTCTGCAGTAGTTCCAGGGCAGATCCACGAAGCGCTACCACTAGTGATGTAGCCATTTCTTCATTATTCCAACCGTTGGCAACAACAGCGGCTTCAAATTGTCTTTTGTACATTGTCCAGGATGTTTGACCGTCGTAGGTTGGAGGTTTGATATGTTGTCCTGTGGCGAATACCCTCTCGGTAGACCCTTGATTTTTTAGTCTGGTAACTTCTGCTTGTAGATTCTTCATTTCTTTCTGTACGTCTCCTACTTCTTTTTGTATATTGCCTACTTCTGTTTCAAATTTCTCATTTTTACTGTCCAATATTTTCTGTAATTTTCCTTGCTCTCCTACAACTACATCCAGCATCCATTTCTGAAGTTGATCCTGCTCTATTTGCTTTTATCTTCTTGGTCTTGTAAAATTTTCTGAAGCCGGTCCTGTTCTATTTGCTTTTTATCTTCTTGATCTTGAAAAATTTTCTGAAGCCGATCCTGTTCTGCTTGCATTTTGTCTTCTTGATCTTGTAAAAGTGTCTGAAGCCGGTTCTGTTCTGCTCGTCTTTTACGTTCATCCTCTTCCCGATCCGCTTGTCTTCTACGTTCATCCTGTTCCTGTTCCGCTTGCCTTTTATCTTCTTGATCTTGAAACATTTTCTGAAGCCGGTCCTGTTCTATTTGCTTTTTATCTTCTTGATCTTGAAAAATTTTCTGAAGCCGATCCTGTTCTACTTGCCTTTTGCCTTCTTGGTCTTGCAAAATTTTCTGAAGCCTGCCCTGTTCTGCTTGTCTCAGAATTTAGATTTTCCATGAAATCGGTCAAGATTTTATTTATTTGCTCCATTTCAGCCGTTTGTTGCCTCGCATTTACCATAGAATGTTATACAATTTTCACAGAATCCACCAATCAAAACGTTCTCGTTGGCGTACTTGTATCCTCTTTTCTCCTCGAAGAATACTTCACAAGTCTGGTCTCTTCACAATCCAACTTCTGACACCAAATGTTACGTTTTTCCCGTGGGTTCTGAACAAAATTACAACTTGACTATTTTAAACGAATACTCTCTTTATTCACTACTACTGTATACAATTGAACACACTAAACTACTCTTATAACTTTACAACTAATATCTCTTTACTATTCAACACTCAATGATTAACTAACTATCATTCGCCTTAGGTCTGCTCCTAACGGGGCGTCCTAGGTGAGCGATTTGCAACGAACGCGAAGCGCTGGCGATGCCGTACGAAAAATTAATATAGTCGCACGGCATCGCCACTGATTCGCGTTCGCGTTCGCTGCAAATCTCTCACGTAGGACCGGGCGTTATATATAAACTCAGATTTATCACGAATACTCGAGAAGTATTCCTAGGCCACTCTATATGATTCTCGATCAGACCATCGAGATAATTCCAGCGTTCCTGAATCTTCACGGCCGGCCGGCGATGACTCATACATAGACGCGGGATACTGCAAGGCCAGTTTTATAGGGTAGCACAAAAACATTCGGATGGCTACTAGCCGTGACAATGTAATACAAGGGTAGGTAAAGAGAGTGTGAACAAGATTTTTAAAAACTGATAGGTATACCGTCAGGACCTGCACCCTTGTTAACATCAAGTGTTGATAATTCCTTCTCAACCTCGGTAGCACTAATGTGAATACTGGATATATTCAAATTGTATATCAGTAATGGGCGAGTTTCAGCATGGGTAAAAGCAGGGTTTACAGGATTGTATACAAAGATATACAAAGACAAAGAAATTTATTGGTGCTAAAACAAAGTTTACACAAGTCAAAAGTGGAATCTAACAATAATAAATGTGAACAAGTAAAGATAACTACGTGGAACTAAGCTCTGCAACACGTTTTTCTCTCTGATTAAACCCAAAGATTTTTTTTTCCCAATTAATAAAAAAAAAAGAACCTAGCCCCGGAGAGTCGCGTTATAAAGCCCGGCCCCTGTCGTGGAGTCGTTTGAGCGCCACCCGTTCTAGCCAGCTAAACGGAAAAAGCTCGGCTGGTGTTGTACCGAGTGGCTAGATTCGCTCATAAAATTAACCGGTTCTTAGTACTTAATTTCAAACTATAAAAAAAAAAATCGAACACAATGGCGTAATTATAACTTCTATCAAGAAAACACAATCTAAAATTTAATGAACACTATATTTGCTACTAAATCCTTTTTTTTTGCAAACACAGCAACAATCTATCTGGAGAAAAAGGTTATATTAAAATGTGGTTGAGTAGACAAAAGAATGTTAAATGACTTAAAGTAATTAATAAATTAAACAGAGTACAATATGAAGATTGTACGTACAGAGACCAATTCAGTTGGAAAACCTCGGTTCTATATGCACTAAACACTATTTATCAAAGTAATCACTTGACGTAGACTAAGCTTCTTACAACTAGGTATGCGTGCGCTAATAGCTGCACTGATGGTGATAATATGCCGCAATGAGCGGACACAATGATTAGATCAAAAAAACTTGAGAAGTTAATAAAAGCACCAGATTAGATTAAAACTATGGTTAGCTTGATTCATATGATAAAAAGATAAAATTCAGAGCGGTTATATCTGCCGACTAATGAATGAAAAGAATAAAGTTATCCAGCCAGCGATTGACTTTTAAAATGAGAAAACAACTCAAAGCAATTAGATTAACTGGTCCGATAAACCAGCGAATAAATGTAAATGTAAATTAAATTAATTAAGATCAATGAGCTACCTCAATTCAATGTTTGATTTATATGAATAAAAGCAAACGAAGAGTAAACATAAGAAACAATGAGACACAAAACGTATACCCAAATCCCGTCGTCGAACTCTGTCGATGGCCTCTAGTGCGGGAACCACCAGTTAAGGCCCTTCACTGACGCTTCTGGCCTTCCAGAGAAAAGGTTGTGGACCGGCTTCTGGCCCTTCAGAACAAGTGGTAGTTCTGCACTTGAACTTCTGGCCCACCAGAACAAGTGGTAGTTCTGCACTTGAACTTCTGGCCCACCAGAAAAACCCTGAAATAATACAGTACGCATTAAATGAAGCCCCCTTACTTTAATAAAAATCATAGACCCCTCCCTCTTTGCATAAATACATCTTCTTTATAAAACAAATTTTCCCAGACAAAAAAACCTTGGACTTGTAGTGCAATAAAGCAAATAAAATAGATATTAAGGTTCAGGCAACTTGAATATAAAAAGATAGGTATGAATCACCCCTAAAAGAATATATAAACTTCCCCATATGATCGAAATTAAAGTTGCATTAAAATAAAAATTCGGATCAGATAAAATGGAGTAGATAAGATAACACATGGGAAAAGCAAATGGCGTTATGTACACAAAAAAAAATAAAAGGTAGATAAGCAATCAATTTCATTAATTTAGGCAAAAATGGTAGCGATATTTACCTCGAACTCGGACTTGAGGGTGGATTAGGAGAGATTCGACGGTCTCGGTCTTATGGGACGAACGTGGAAGCCGCTATAAATAATGTAAACAAAAAAAATTTAGCAACATGGCGGTCACGTGCTTCATAGGCCACAGAAAAAGGAATCCAGAGAAAATGCTTACCTAGTACAGCTTGTAGAGCCCGAAAAATCGGTCGTGTTAAAACACAAACAGAAACGACACGATGAATACCTTATCAAAAGGGTTGTATTATATCACAATACTTAAAACGTGGAGTTTCTAGCCGCCCTGGCAAGCGTTCGTCTTACGTTCCGGTCAAACTAGCAAAGGACCGTCCTCTCCGTTCGTCAATTCGCCTTCGAGATTAAATCCTGCGCCACAAGTAGTAATGGGCT
>MU183364.1:0-17854 GCA_016904865.1 Pissodes strobi | reverse complement strand
TTTTAGCTAAATACTATTCATATACGGGTTTAACGATTATACCCTGAATAGGTAAGTAAGCCTTAGCTAGCTTTAACGGTTTTAGCTAGATACTATTCATAAAAAGGGTTTAACGGTTATACCCAGAATAGGAGGTAAGTAAGGCTTACTTAAAGGTGTAGCAGAGCGACGCTGATACTCCTTGCTGTTCAGACATTCTAGTTCCTTTGTACAGCCTTTTCTTCTTATACTTGCCAAATTTTAATTTTCACTATCACTAGAGTTCAATAAACGTCTTTTCGGCATTTCTTAATCACACACAAAAAGCTCGATAAAAAACAAACGTTACCCGACGAAGCAAAACAGTGTAATGAATAGGCATTGATTGAGATGGGACGACGCGAAGATTGCTGAGGATGGCGCGAAGATTGTTTATTTTTTCTTTAAATCTTTAAACTTTGCTCGACGAAAGCTGAAATGGTGTAACTACGTGTGTTATCTAATTGGACAAGGGTATCGTAATATAATGAGTATGTATATTGTATATTTGCAAATTATTACAATTCCCACAATCTCTTTATTTTTCCTGTAGTGATAAATTAAAACAAAATTTGACAGAAATCGCAATTGTTGGAACGGCTGGTTGCTATGGAAATGTATATGTCCATAATAATTATAGTTTGACAACTTATGTCAAACGTTTTATTCCCACGGAGACTAATCATTTTGCTGCCTAGGCAGGAAAAGTAATACTTTGCTGATTGATATGTGTCTGCAAAATTAATATTTGCTGTCAATCGGAGAAAAAAAATATTTTTTCTACAGCCGCGCGCAAAATAACTAATTACCAAATCCAAATGAAATCGCAAAATCGACGAATGCCATGGATCCTTATCTTTCGAAAACGGCAATCTTACTTAGCGCTCGAAAAACGCACAGAACTTTTTTTACAGCCGCATTTTTAAAATTAAATGTACATTTTTCTCTATACTTATTCTGAAATTTGCAAATGACTGTCAGTTTTGACATATCATATTCGGGCTTCGGGCATATTTAGAACAGGAGTGCCAGCAACAAACTGTAATAAACGCACGACTGTCATTTATTTATCTTCGGTTTCCATGATCATTCATAGCACACTCGACGGAAAAAGTGAGAATTTTCTTTTCCATGTTCGCGCTAGAGCGCAAAATAAGGATCCACGGCATTCGTCGATTTTGCGATTTAATTTCAATTTAGATTTTAGTTATTTTGCGCGCGGCTGTAGAAAAATAACTATTGTCTTAAATGGGCCTTTGTATTTGTTTGTTCAATTTTGTTATGAGAAATATTTATAAAATAATATAATATGTGTTCAATTTTCATGTGTATAATAGCTAGGTACCTACCTGTTATTTTATTTTACCAGTCAGTACAATACAAAACTTATTTAGCGTGTTTACTAACTTCTATTTTCTACTAACCCTCACGAGAGACAAGTTATAACTAAAACAAACATCGGTAAAGAACCATAATGCTGAGCGCCGCGCGATAGGGCAATCCCGGTAGGTGATTCCCCGTCGGTAACATATTACATACGTAAATTACCGGGGACAAGCTAAAATAACACGCGGATAAAGAAAATTTTATCATTTAAAAAAAATCGAGATTATCGGGGTCCCGGGATAGCGGGGTCTCGGGATCCCGTATTGGAAACCCTAGATAGACTCAATGAATGAAGAAAATTATTATTTATTATTAAAGTCAAACATGAATATAATATTATATAATACTTATTCAAGGAATTGGCCAACAAGATGCTGATCGGATTTATACCTTGTACTATCCGGCAACCAGTTTATTCAGATTCAATTTCCTAAAGCAAGAAATATGTGTAATAACTCGAATCCATCGCTTTCAACTATTGAAACTTGTACGAGGATGGAAATTTGAATGCTGAACAAACGGAAAAATAGATTATACATATATTATGTAAAGCCTCTGTTTGTAAAGAAAGAATACAGCCTTTTTGCCACTTTTAATATGTGCATATTATAGGATAAAATCCCATATAGGCCTTGAATATAAAGGAAATGAGGCTCGTTAAAAACTTACCTTAAAAGCCGTATAACGAGCCTAGACTGGGGGCCTATGTGCATACACCAACCCAATATGCTATGTGCATTGGGCAGCCAGCTGGCGCGTCGTGATTTTTATTATTCGATAATGTAATATGTTATGAACAATGCAATCGTGTAGGACTCCTAAGTTTTTTCATAATATTATTAACTTGGTGGATATAAATATTTAAAAATATATATGAAAAACATCTGCACCCGCTATTAATTAAGTAATGATGTAGGTACTTGACTGAGCCTAGATTAATACGGTATGAATTGTTCTCGTTTTATCTAATTTTTTTTTTGAAGAATTTCTCCTAGAGGCTTAAAATAATTTGCATTTTATGTTATGCTAAATACGGTTTTATTTTGCTATAATCGAAAGTATTTTATTGTCATCAGCTTGGACTTCTAATTTATGATAATTTTATATTTCCAATAATTGTGTAAAAATTGAATTTTGTTAAAAGTCTCTCAGATGCATTTGATAAATAAATAAGTAGCTTTATTTTTTTTTAGAGATTTAATCGTGTCTTTTTGTGCTAAATACGAGTATTTTCATAGACATATAACTAAAGGGTTATATGTATATGGGTATTTTCAAGTGGGGTTTATTTGTACGTAATAAAAAATACCAAAACAAATGTTCAATTTCCTGATTGGGTGGCGGCAATCCCTTTGATGCCATTTTAAAAAATCACCCCGATCGCAATACCACGAGAGCCTGAACTGGTGTGAGAAGATATTTTGTTCTAAAATAAATTATAGTTATGTAATTGAAGCTCCGCAAACCACAATTTCATGTCCAATTCCAACAAGATAAACCCCCTTTATGTTACAGGCACGACTGCCAGCTTCTCTCTGCAGCTGGCTGGCCAGTTTCCTTAAGAACCGATCCCTACACGTTGCAGTCGATGGACACATCTCGGACACATTCACCATCAACGCGGGCGTCCCTCAGGGCGCAATACTTTCACCAACTCTGTTCCTCATCTATATTAATGCCCTGCTGATCGAAACGAATAATCCTGTTTACAGTTTTGCAGATGACAGTACCCTTGTCTCCCACTTTAGATCAGAAAAACCCTTACCAGCGACTGAGACTCACCACCGCAGACAGGAGCAGATTACAGCTGTTAATCAAGACCTGGAGAAAGTTCAAACTTGGGGCGACCGAAATTTGGTCCAGTTCGATGCAGCAAAGACCCAAGCAGCAACGTTTACCAAGAGGGCAGATACAGCGGGCTCTGGCATCATTATGGCAGGATCGACCATTCCTTCATCCTCGTCAGTCGGACTGCTGGGTGTCTCGGTCAACAGCAATATGTCATGGCATGACCATGTTGCTAACATCGCAAAATCAGCCTCCCAGAAGCTTGGTGCGCTATTTCGCAACAAAAAACTCTATGCACCGCAGCAGTTGCTCTTGCTGTACAAAGCGCAAATAAGACCGTGCTTAGAATATTGCTCACATATCTGGGGTGCCGCACCAAAGCACACCCTAAAGCTGCTGGATTCCATTCAGAAGAGAGCTGTGCGTCTCGTCGGCGACCCGGAGTTGACCCGGAATCTGGATAGTCTGGAACACCGCAGACCTGTGGCCGAGATGTCTCTGTTTTACAGATACTTTCACGGCAGATGTTCCCAGGATTTGGCCCGCATCATCCCGCCCCTGGCAACTCCTGTCAGACAGTCATGACAGACGGCAGGAGCGCACCAGTTCGTCGTACAACTAGAAACACCTAGAACATCGCTTTACAAGAACTCCTTTGTCTGGCGCACTGCATCACTGTGGAACTCACTTCCAGGACATCTGTTTCCCACTAATTACAACCTACAACTATTCAAGAACCGTGTCAATCAACATCTTCGCACACACACCGCTCGTCCTTTAGTGTGTGTGCCACTGCCATAAAAAAAAAAGATACACATATAACGGTAGGCTCTTGCGCAGTCAGCACCTCCCACACAGAAACGTGTGACGTCACCTGGGAACGACGCTTTCGATTCTGCTATGTACGCGTGTATGTTTGAAATACAATTTCGCAGTTTTGGGGGATTTTAAAGGATATTTTGGAAAATAGGTACGTTCCTAATTATACGTGTACGTGTGTTAACTAAAGAATAAAAGCATTTTCATTCCATATTTATATTACTAATTATAATTGATATAATATACATAGTTTTACTCTAGAAAATAATTTAAATGTATAAATGGTTATTTAAGTATTATTTCAACAGTTGAGAACTAAGTAATTTTAGGATTACCTCAACGGAGTACCTATATTAAATTACTATTTAATAGTGTACATCTTTATACCTTAAATTGTTTATTTTTTATTTACGTCTAGAGGAATAAAAGAACATACATACCTACCTACTTCTACATTTTTGAGTTTACATTTTACATTAAGTACCTACATATTATAGTTATTTTCATACATTGGGAAACTTACTGACCGTAGGTATACTGTATATAACTGGATTTTTCTGGGCAATGCCACTTTAAATACCTAAAATACCAAGCAGTGCGCAGTGGTGTATTCATGGGGTGACAATAGTAGCTATACATATATAACTTTCTTTTTTTGAAGTGAAAACTTCTGTTTTGCGTTTTTTCTTTGTGGGGGTTAATATATAAATATAAATATACCACTCAATTAACAAAAAGGGAAGGCCTAAATGAAAAAAACTATTCTTCATAAAAGTTTCGCTTATGTCTTGACAAGGTAATAGAGCAAATCCCATATTTTTTGCTTGTAAGCTAACAAAAATATCACAATAAAATCTTATACATATCGTAACGGATTTGGTTAAAAAGTAGTTTTTTAAAATATACCACTCAATTAACAAAAAGGAAAGACTTACTTTCTTTCCTCTACAGAGATGTCGTAAATGATAGTTTTCAGAGAGATATTATCAAAAATATTGGGTGACCGTTACAACATGTAAATAAATAAGATATGCAATAATTCTATATTGAGGGAAAGTGGAGCACTGGGAATTATCCGACATGCCTATAACTAATTATTCTTACTGGTTTTAGAACTCCTTTATGTTTTGTTTGCCGAGAACATTCCTAAGAGCTCTGTTATTTTCCCGACGTATAGTGCGGCGAACGCCGAGAATAATACCGCTTCCGGAATATTCGCGATATATGTTCGACTGGATATAAATAGGGCGCAAAACGCGTATTGTAGTTATTAATCATTCAGTGTTGAATTGTAAAGATCTGTTGTTGTAAAGTTATAAGAGTAGCCTAGTGTGTTTAATTGTATACAGTGTTAAGAAATAGAGTATTATTTCAAAATAGTATTTGTGCTTTTGTGAGAACCCAAGAGAAAACCGTAACAATACAATAAATCACTTTCAATTCAATGCCGTGTGAACATTGTGTGAAAATAATTTGGATGAAAAGGATTTCTTACTTCAACATCTTCTTCCTGGGTTGCAATATATCAATAAATCTTACATCATTAAAGAACCGCAACTTTTGAGTTTTCTACAAGAACTTAGAAATATACAAAACGATAAGCGAGTCTGGAATCGTTTTTCAGATAACGAGCTTAAATATATGTTCTGTAACAAAAGAACAAATAAACCTATATGGTTATTGCGACTCAGTGTCTGAATCAAACAATCGCTGCCACCGCTATATATCTAAAAGAATTTACTTGCGTTTCTTTCTAAAATGAAACGAGAACTTTTTGATAATTATTTAAAGATTATATTTTCATATATAATATCACAAGAGAAAAAAATTTGTCGGCAAAATTTTCGAAAGGTATGAAAGTTTGTTGCTTGGCAATTTCGCAAATGATATTTTTGGTATTAAAATGACGAGCCGTCAGGCGAGTGATTTTGTCAAAAATGTAATGAGCGAAATTGCCGAAAAGCAACAAACTTGAATAAAACCTTGAGAATAATTTTGTCTACACAATTTTTTCTCGAGTGATATTCGTCATGACTATTTCACGAGAAAAACTAGACAATGCACCGTATTAACAAACAGAAACTTTATTTATTTGTTAACAATATTAAATGTACAATTATTATTTAATGCCGTTTGTCAAACTCACAATAATAGTTATACCAGGCCCCTTTCTGATGGACCTGTCATAGTTTTGTCGCTAAAAAACCACTCAATTAACGGGCAGGTAGTAGTTTTGTCAGTAGGAAACGAGCAGTTGCTATGACGTTTTACTAGTAAAAAACACTCTAGTGAAATAGTCAACTTAAGTTCTCGTGAGAAAATGTCAGTCTTTTAAGAAGTAAAGTCCGAAAATTTCTTCTGCGAAGATTTGTGCCCGAAAATATAGGCTTGAATGCAAGAACGAGAGAACAATAATTAATAATCTGCCATGCTGCAGATTTTGCTAATGCATTATATCTACCACCTGATGAAAGAAAAACTATTGCGTACATTGATGGGACTTATTTCGTCGTTGAAAAAAATGCACCAATTTTCAGATACTGAGACAGTCTTTCTGTGTACGTAAGGGATACCACCTACTTAAATCAGCCTGCATTGTAGCCCTTAATCGCTACATACTGACAATTCATGGACCATATTTTTCTGACTCAGCTAACATTGACGCAGCAATTCTCCGAGACCAATATGCATGAGACATAGACGATTTACGAAACTGGTTCCAGGCTAACGACATATTTATGATAGACCGAGGGTATGGAAACGCACTGCTTATGTTGGAACATCTGGGAATCAATTCTAGAATGCGCAGTCGATTTCGAGCAGATGAACACCAATTATCCAAAGAAGAGACCAATTTATCACGATTAGTGACAAAAACCAGATGGATTATAGAATCGCGGAATGGGCATCTTAAATTATTTTTTAGGTTTCTTGCTGAAACTGTTCCAACCGCACACGTAAGTCATTTGGGAGATGTACGCATTTTTTTATGTTCGGCACACACAAAACGAAAATCCCATGCCACTCAACGAACGGTGAGTGTGCGTGGAAGATGGTGGACGCTGGACTTGAAGCGCTGTAGGTTGTAGTTTTCGGGAAAGACGTTACTCGGAAGTCCATTCCAGAGCGAGGCAGTCCTCCAGACAAAGGAGTCCCGCAACAGGGACGTCCTAGGTGTTCACAACTGAATCGTATGTTGATGAGCAGCTTGTGTCTGACGGGTGTTTCTGTTTGGCACAACTCTGGGTGGAATCATAAGTGCCAGCTCGTTCGAACACGTTCCGTAGTAGTATCGATAGTAAAGAGATAGGTCCGCCACTTTTCTTCGATGTTCAAGGCTATCAAGGTCTTTAGTCAACTCTGGGTAATCCACAAGACGGACTGCTCTCCTCTGTAAGGAGTCCAATATATTGAGCAAGTGTTTGGGTGCCGAGCTCCACACATGGGAACAGCATTCCAGAGATGGTCTTATCTGTACCTTATAGAGCAGTAAGAGCTGATGAGGTGTATATAACTTTTTTGCTCTATAGAGTGCTCCTAGCCTTTGTGCTGCTGCCTTGGCGATTTTGGTGACGTGATTACGCCAAGACATGTTGTTTTTTTACGTTGATGCCCAGCAAGCTTATGGATGAGACCAGAGTCAGTGTTTGTCCTGTAATTTATAAGTCAGGTCCTGCGGTGTTTGCTTCGATACCAGCTAGGATAACTTTAGTTATCTCATCAGCTGATTCAGGGGTGTTTTAGTTCCTAAAGCAGACATCTTTCCAAGGAAAAGAAAGATAAAACTCGCGAAGATCACGCCACTTTGCAGATTTGTAGTGCAGAGCCTTTCGGGGTACTGTGGCTCCTGGATTTTGATAGCAAGTTCACAGGTTGCGGAGATAAGATTGTGGTCTGATGAACCCAACCAATGCAAGTGACAACCGTCCAATTAGTAGATGAAACATTTTACAGGAAACAGTTGAGCAACAAAACATTCGCTTTAGGAGATCTATTATCTCGGAGACTTAACTGTAGGTGTTGATCACATTAATCTTGCTTCTTCGTACATCCAAGATGCACTGCGCAGAAGGCCTAACAATAACGACTGTAAGTTGATACCTGCTTAGTTTACCACAACGTGACAAGACTGCGACTGTATTCACGTCACAGGAATGCGATGAAATATCAATTATTTATACCTTATAATAATAGGTCAAGACAAGGATATTACCGTACCTGTAAATCGGGTGCCAGGACATTGGGAACTTGCTCTTATTTAGCATTCACAATAATATGATTGATATTTGGGATACGCACGCCATCATCAAATATCCCCATTATTAGACCAAGTTCTCGATGCAGGAAATAGAGCAGCAAATGTTGAAGTAATAACCTAAGGTAATATTATATATTGTAAACGATTAATTTTTAATAGCACGATTTATTTCGCCAATACACCTTCGCCAGTACAGTTATCATAATTACATAACGCCATGAGTCGACTCTGCTATCGTACAATAACTATATATACGCCTTATTTCTAATCTATCTATATACTCCGTATTATATAACACCGATTCGATTCTACTGCTGCGCCATTCGTTCTCCAGGGTTGTCACGTCCTCGCCTATTTGAACGTCGCACGTCGCCTCTCCAAAATTTGCTTGTTACAATATATTTATTGTATGTGTAAATGACAACATCCTTTGATATTAAAGATTTCGAGAATAACCTTGAGACATTCGGTTCCTTTACAATACATAGTCGAAAGAAGTTTGGCGAAAAGGTTACCAACTTTTTTAATACTGACTTAAAATGTTTTTAGGTAAGTAATTCCTCCAGTTTCCTAACCATCATTCCCATTTAAAAAGTTAATTTAACCGCTAGTTAATAATGATCTTTATACGTACAATCTTTGTATGTATAAACTTTTACGTTTAAGCTGTATGTAATGTGTTTTAGCTAAAATAGTTATTTACCTAACAAATGCGGAAAGTGACACTTTTCCGCACGAGGCGGCAGTTGCACGAACGACGCGAAGCGGAGATCGGGCAAGCCGTCACTTTCCGCATGTGTTAGGTACAAAATTTTTCCTACGATCGATATACAGCGTGTCCACGGATTTTTACTCCATATGTCTTCTTGGGGACTGAATCCGTGGACACACTGTAGTTCTTAGATAAACGTCAATTAGGTTTGAGGTAAGTAATAATATACTGTAATTACAAAAATTATTGAGCTTGAGTATTCATGAGTATGAGTATATTCATTAATTTAACAAATCGTGCGGAAAAGTTACTTTTCAGTGCTAGTAATTCTGAAAAGTAACTTTTCAGCACGATTTTTTTTTTATAGAATTATAAACAGTAAAACAAATAAATATTACAAAAAAATCTTTATTTTAGATTAGGAGAATAGAGAAATGAGAGCAAATTAAACATATTATTAAAGTTAAACGTGTATTTCATAAATGCTTTATATAAACTTTTGTAGGATGACAAAAAACAAATTAACGATAAATATTAAAATTAAACGTGCAATTGGTATTTGTAGCATACTGTAGATTTATTGCAGATGCCATGTCTTGAAGAACTTTGTTGGTTTTTACTTGAATTTGATGTGTGTTTGCTAATGTCTGACCTCCTTCGGATATACATTCTACCGAACGTTGTATTTGGAGTTGACTTTGAGTAGAGCAACTGGGTATTACATTTTCCGTTGTACTTTCTGACAAAACTGGATCCATGGGTATTCTCGAAGACGTTTTTAAGATATTCTCGGCAATTTTGCTTTTATTCGTTAAGGAATCTTCAATATAGGATTCGGCTACACTGGTTGACTTCCATCCTCCATGCAGTGGCGTAACTAGAGATTTCGGGCCCCCGCGCAAATTTTTTTTGAGGCCCCCTCGGCACACTTGTATTCCAGAGCTGTTCCTTTTTAGGGCCCCTCTGGGCGGCGGGCCCCCGCATTGCGGGGGCTGGCGGGGGTGTAGTTACGCCACTGCCTCTATGCCTTTTAATATTACTGATATTGGTTCCAGAATTTGCCAACAAGGTTGCTGAGGATCTTCGAAAACAGTGGCCCGTGTACATTTCTGGATTTTTCAAGTTCAGATACCCAGCAATGTTAGACGGTATTTTACCAAATGTATGCTAAGTCATTTTTGATTAGTGCATTTTCCGTTTCTATAAAATAGAAAAAAGCGTTTGTTTGTGGCGTTCACAGGTCGCGGAGCCACGTACTTTCTGTACAGTTTTATGTAGCCAGGTTTGTTCTTATCTGGGTCACAAACTACAAATTTTCTCGGTTTATTGGTTTTGGTAGATGGTATGGTGATTACCAGAATGTCTTTTTTATCTGCAATGTCTTCGGTCGTCATCTTCATCAACTCCTCACGTCGACAAGCACCTGCTATACCAAAAATTGTAGTTATTTTCATCATGAGATAGACGTTGTCTGGAGCATTAAAAATAACATTTTCTACATCTTGTTGTTCCAAAATTTTGGATTTTTTTGGCTTGCAGTTATCGTTGACTCTCTTTAAATAGGATGTGAGTTTATGATATTTGCTTATATCAACGCCCTTCTCAAGTTTTATGATTAATTTTAGCATTGAATATTTCGACCATAATAATATATGAAAATATGCTAGCAATACCTCTTCCTCTATTGTGGATATTTTTTTTTATTGCACCAGGACTCGAACAAACTGAACTCTTTTCTGTAACGTTCTTTAGATTTTTCTGGAATCGGAGTACTATTTGCTGCGTTGATGTCTTCTGAAAAACCTTCTTCTTCAAACTCTTCTTCGCTATCCATTTTAACACAAAAACTTGCAAAAATTATGAAACTGAAGAAAGGCTACAGTTGTTGATTGTCAATGTTTGATTGTTTGACAGTTGCACAGGTATTAAAACAATATTTACCACCTGCTCCAGAACGGGGTGATGTGTATTTGATATTTTAATCACAACCTGCACCGAATTACTGTAATATATACCAGGGGTGTCAAATTAGTAGAACATTTTATATAAATTCTGTCACAATTTGAAAAATCGTGCGGAAAAGTAGTAATTTTAGCACGATAAATCGTGCGGAAAAGTTACTTTTCCGCACGATCGTAGGAAAAAGTTTTTACGTAATTGGTAAAAAAGTGTGCATTGTAGTTTATAACGTAGGTAGGGTTTAAAGCGCTGTTTATATTTATTTCTTATCTATTACGATATGATCAAAAACGCTCAAGTTCTTTTTTACTGCTTAAATGCCTGCTTTATCTAACCTTTCCTAAGTATTCTTGGCTGTCTATTTGTAATATTTGTTGTATACAAAAAGTTTATACCAAGTATATCTTATTCGATGCATATTGCTGCTACCTTAGGCTCTATCCTCAACAAGACCTTTAGGCCATGCAACAACAAAAATGTCTCCAACACGAACTATTCACACGAGACGACATAATATATCTAGATAAATTACGAATACAAAACCATTAGTTAATTATTCCACAAAAGGTGCTATATCACGCGAAAAGTGTTAATAGGCAACTTAAGACCCAGTCCTCACTGCGCTACACGACATGTGAGCAGAATACCATTTATTTCTAGTTACTCTCGGCTGTACTCGACGATCTCCGGAACGCATGGAATTTACCCATGTCTACGGTCCCATGAATTGCTTTCAACAGGTCTTTTAGTGCAGTGGTCGGATTCTGTGCTTGTGATAGGCGGCCCGGAGTTCGATTCCCGTCGCGTCGGTGACAAGACGTGTTTTTTTATTTAGGTTATGTTTGTAAAAAGTTTTTTCTTCATCTTGGGCATGCCTTAGTTAGTTTTTGTTGGTTGCACCCCCGTAGCGAGCGGAGGGCCATGCGTGAATTGAAATATTAGACATTCTAAAACAGTAAACCAACGCTTAAGCTTCGGAGTACGACATGGAAGATATACAACATGTTGCTTGTCAAAATGTTTCTTCAGTTGCCTGCCAACACTTGTCGCGTGATATAGCACCTTTGGTGGGATAATTAACTAGCAATGGTTTTGTATTCGCGATTTGTCTAGAATCTAGATATAGTATGTCGTCTCTTGCGAATAGTTCGTGTTGGTGACATTTTTATTTGTTGCATGACCTAAATGTCTTGTTGATGTCGTGTAGCGCTGTGAGGATAGGACCGAAGAAACATATATCGCAGTTGTTGTATCTCTTCCATGTCGTACCGTGTCGTGTAGAGTCGCTGATTGGTATTATTATTATTATTTGGTAACTTTGTTGCCATATAACTCAAAAACGGATCTGTAGTTTTTTTGCAGCAATGATAATTTTTAGTCGGGACATCGAAAAGTATATCATATCAAAAATTCAGACGATTTGACCGGGTACAGATTTCCATAAGTGTCCTTTGCAAAATAATACTTTGGTGAAGCAAATAAAGGAAATAATCAATGTTTTCTTTAATTAAATTGGTATTATAAAGCATACACTGGAATGTTTTTCAACATTATAAAGCATGTGTGACCAATATTGAAAAATAATGGCGGAAGGCTTAGACATTTAAAATTATTTAACTGTCATTGAGGCGTATACAGTGATATTTTTTGACAGCCTTCCGGTGATTATTTATTTGTTCGTATATAAATCCTGGAGGTTCATGAAAAACCCTACAAATTTTGTATTTAAAGTTTTGTAATATATCTTAAACTAATCTCTCTAAGTAGGGATCTAAACTTACGCCAAAACCATGTACAGGGTTATCCAACGAGGACTAGACAAGGCGATTTTTTGACTTTCCCTGTACTTTTATAAAAAAAAACTGAAATAGCCATCTTATGTAATTTTCTCCCGCGAAATCGGATATGTTCAGCAAAAAACAATTCAACATCAAATAAAAGTGCTAGGGGTCACTTTGATATTTTTTTAAATGGGATGCCATGTATATTATTGCATATTTGGATTGTGCGAAAAAGTCTAGACATATTTCATGAATAATGTCCTATACCTATCTCTAAGGTTTTTGAAATATTGACAGTTGAAAATCGACCATTTATCAAGTTTGATAGCTTGTACAATCTAAACGGCTAAAGATATAAGAAAACGGTTTGCACTTTCCTATATTGGTTTTTCATAAGCTATCCTATGACACTAACTTTAAATTTAACCAGAGCTTCAAAAATCCCGGATAAATTTAACCTCTGGTTAAATAAAAAGTTAGTGTCATACGGTAGCTTATGAAAAACCAATATAGGAAAGTGCAAACCGTTTTGTTCTATCTTTAGCCGTTTAGATTTTACAAGCTGTCAAACTTGGTAAATGGTCGATTTTCAACTGTCAATATTTCAAAAACCGTTAGAGATAGGTATAGGACATTATTCATGAAATATGTCTAGACTTTTTCGCACAATCCAAATATGCAATAGTATACATGGCATCCCATTTAAAAAAAATATCAAAGTGACCCCTAGCACTTTTATTTGATTGTTTTTTGCTGAACATATCCGAATTCGCGGGAGAAAATTACATAAGATGGCTATTTCAGTTTTTTTTATAAAAGTACAGGGAAAGTAAAAAAATCGCCTTGTCTAGTCCTCGTTGGATAACCCTGTACATTTCTTTATAGCCTAATTTTTGAGCCAGTGAAACAGTAGTTCAAATTATGGATGCTGCAAGATCCATTCCTTGCTTTTTGGTGTATCTAAACTAAAGAGCTACTATAGTAATAAACATTATTGAGGCGAATTATTGTTTGATGACAGGAGTAATTACGTTATTTATTATTATTCGCTTCTTTCTTTTTGACCTCATAAAGGAACCTTCTCATTCAATAAAAAATACTTCCGTTATGATCATTGACGCGTTAGACATGCGTTTGTTATAATGTAAACGGTTCTGTTACATTGTGCGCTGTGCGGGTTTATGAACATTTCCATTTTCTCTTGCAGGAGTTTTTAATTTTGAAACCCCATAAATAATATCCTTTGTAAGCTTAACTTGAAGGAACTAGGCCTGTTCGCTCCCTCAAGTATGATAGAAAGAAGATGCATTTTTTAAACGGTTTTCTTTAGCTTGACCTGTTTGTTATTTATTTATTTGTTTGGGTCAAATCTTGTAGTTGAAATTTTACCCCCTTCCTGTTGACAGATTGAGCTGATATTCGGTACACACCTTTAGTTCTGATGACAATGCAATTTAATACATTCTGTGTTATTGTAAATCCAAGATGGCCGCCGCTACAAAATGGCGGATTACTATTTTTTCACAACCCCCTCGATATGGGTATCAAATGAAAGGGCTTGACTAGTAGAATACTGTACACTGTGACAAATTTCAAATCTAAGTTGGTCGCCGGCACAAAATGCCAGATTTCATATTTGCTTCAATATTTCTAATGTAGTTGAAATTTTACCCCCTTCCTGTTGACAGATTGATCTGATATTTGGCACACCCTTTTAGTCCTGATGACAATGCAATTTAATACATTCTGTGTTATTGTAAATCCAAGATGCCCGTCGCTACAAAATGGCGGATTACATATTTTTTCACAACCCCCTCAATATGGGTATCAAATGAAAGGGCTTGACTAGTAGAATACTGTACATACACTGTAACAAATTTCAGGCCAAATGCCAGATTTCATATTTGCTTCAATATTCCTAATTTCATATTTGTTTCAATATGGGTAATGGGTATCAGATGAAAGGGCTTTATAAGTAGAACACAGTGCATGGCGGATCATAGTGTTTAGACCAAGGATTTATTCCTTATTAAATCCTTGGTTTAGACAGTCTATACTTACATTAAAGTTGGCTTCCACTGTCCACAAAATGCAAGGCAGCACTGTAGACCGCGCAGTTGTGTGTTTAGGCTCGAAATTGTTTTGTGGAAGGACAAGCATACGTGGCTCTGAGTCGAGTAAAGTCTGGAAGGATTATGTATTGAGGAGTTAGATTGCAACAAATTATCAGGAAAGAAACTTTGTGATAATGAGGCACTAAATGAACTAAATAGAATGGGAAATAATAAGTAACGAAATAAAGACTAAAAACTTGAAAATAAAATAAGTAAAAAAAACTTTTAAGTTAAACGGTTTTATTGAAAATAATATAATACTAAAAGCTAAAAAATAATTCGTTAGGTCCTAGGTACTAGTCATCACACACACCCCTCTCCTCATCAATCTAGGGCATTGATCAGACAAAAAGATAAAATCGTGGGGCGTAGCGTAACCTGAGTAAATATGTAAATATCATTTATAACGATATGAGCGGTTGACTTGATAGAAATTTAACGCGCCCCACTATTTTATTTTTTTGTCTGATCAATGCCCTAGATTGATGAGGAGAATGGTGTGATGACTAGTACCTAGGACCTAACGAATTATTTTTTAGTATATATATATATATATAAAAAAATATATATAAATATATATAAATATATATACATATATATATATAAATCTAAACTAGGATCATGGGGATGCAGTCTTCAATGTTATTGGCCTTAAGGGATAAAGAAAAACCCTTTTTTGATATGTCAAGCTTTCGAGTTTATTTTAACTCATCGTCAGGACTTCTGCAAAAATACAAAATAAATAGCAACTAATGCTAACTATTTTTAGTTTAAGTTCTTACCAAAGTGGGTTTACATAAAGAACGGGTGCTCCAGACAAAATGCAGGAGGATTCATCCTCAAACCGCCAAAATTTTAAATAATTTTACTTTATGACATTTCTATAACCACGTGCTACAGCTAACCTACTGAACTAGTTAAACTACTTTCAGGTGAAATAAAGCAAGGTCACCGAACAATTCGATTTGTTTTTAAATAAAGACTTACGTTCTTAATCTAGTTTTATTAAAATTTTATGTGAACAAGGATGGTATTACGTGTGTTAATTGTAGGGAACGAAGATGGCAGGTCGGAGAAAAGGCTGTCACGTTTGCGGCGTTCTTGCTTCATACACCATGCGCACGCAACTGCTACGGCAATCCTATGATCTAAACTCCGCAAAAGTTGGAGTGTTTTATTTTATATAAGACTTCATCATTTTCAGTCGAAAATCATTGAAGAGACCGGCCATTACTGGAGCATCCGATGTACGTGGAGGCCATTAGTTGGTTATTAAGGGTTTTATTTTTGATTATCTTCCCTTTTAGGAGCATGGTGTTGTTAAGCCCATCATTCATCTGGCGCAGGATGGTCCAGCAACTGCAGGTATCTTTCTTTTTCCAGTTTTAGGATGTAACTGTAAACAGAGCTAAGATTCTGAGTGTCACTTTTCTTATTCATAGTATTATTTTCTTGGTTTATATGCACCATCTCCAAGAATATTCTTTTGTAGTATGGGGTGACTTTATCCAGGATCTCAGCTCCATTCCAGTTAATGGCGTGGCCTGATTGGATATGATGTTCCGCTAGTGCACAAGAAGGAATCTGTCTAGTACAGTCACTCTTATGTGAAGTTATACGGCCCTTAAGCGACCTAGAAGTTTGGCCTATATACGATAGATTACAATTATGACATGGTATACTATATACAATATTACTGTTTTCTGTTAATGCTAAAGGCGTTTTAGTTTTAGAGTATATAAGTGATAAGGTCTTTACTTGTTTTCTCGCTATTCTCAAATCTGTTGATTGGAAGATTTTAGTTATTTTTTCAGTTAGGCCTTCTAAGTAAGGCAGCGTTATATATTTTTGACTTTGTGTCGAGCTATTTAAACTTAGATTGCTTTGAGAAAGTTGTGTGACTATTGTGCTCTGTGTGTTGAGTGATATTGGCTGTGAGGGCCTCTCGAATATGTTCTCCTCGATTGCATACTGAGTGTTAAAAAGGAATTTATTAATTAGATGTAGTGGATAAGAGTTGTCCAAAAATATTGTTTTTAGTTTGTTTAAGGCCTGTGTTCTTAACAGTGGGTGAGTGAGTTTCACAGCCCTGGCTTTCATACCTAACAGTAAGTTTATTTTTACTCTCATAGGGTGGTAGGAGTAATAGCTGATCAGCCTGTTGGAGCAGTACGGCTTTCTATACCACGAAGTTCTGAGTAGGTTATCTTCAGTGCGTGTTACCAACATGTCGAGGAAGGGAATACTGTTGTCGAGTTCCTCTTCCACCGTGAACTGTATATGCTGGTTATAACTGTTAAAAAGCTCAAGGACTGTTTCAACTCGACCCCTTGGTACGGCCAGTAAAAGATCATCCACGTACCTTTTCACAAACGGAATGTGAAATGGCATATATCGGAGGCAATCACTCACCAAATCATCAAGCACAAAATTGACTAAGATAGGTGAGATTTTTGAGCCCATAGGGGTACCGAATATTTGTTTATAGTAGGTGTCATTAAAAATCATCACATTAGAGTCGAATATGAAATTGAGAATTCTTTCAAATGTTTCAAAGTCCAAATTGCAATATTGGGAGATTGTGTCCCATTTATTTCTTAAGCTTTCGACAATGACTTCCAGAGGGAGATTAGTGAATAGCGAGACTACATCAAAACTCACAATGACATAATTGTTAGGCAGCTGATAATTGTTGACTAAAGGAGAAGGAGCTCTTTACATAAAAGTTGTTGTTTATATCATATGCTGCCGTCAATATATTAGTTAGATATTTTGCTAGGGACCCATTAGGGCAATTTATTGAAGAGACGATTGGTCTCACTGATAAAGTAGGCTTATGTATTTTAGGCAGTGTGTAGAACCTAGGAGTTACGGTATTATAGGTATTCATTTTAGAAGCCTGATCTTCATCAATGAACCCACTGTTCTTCAAATCTCTAACGATTCTGTTAGCTTTAAGTTGTAGTGTATAAGTAGGATTATTATTAAGTTGGATGTAATATTGTTGATCATTTAGTAG